>CABFWB010004706.1:0-10025 GCA_902151455.1 Timema bartmani | reverse complement strand
ATAAATTTAAACATGTTCCTATAGGATTAAAAATATTACATTTTATTTTAATTTAAAATTATATGAGAAGAAAAAATTAGTTAACTTCCAAGGACGTTTCACGTTAAATGCCTCAGTTCTGAGATCAGTAGATGGCTAGAAACACAGATATAGCTTTCATCAAAGTCTGGTTCACAAGAGTAATGTTGTGATGATTTAAGAATGTGTTGTGTACAATTCAGAACTGCCATTCCCATAAGAAATACAGCACTGTGAGGCTATTTCTCTTCAAGTAGGCGGCGACCTTAGCGTTAAACTCGTAAACAGCAAAGACTTAACTCTTAGTTTTTTTAGTATAACCCAAGCCCTTTCATTCCCATATCCTCCCAGTCAGGCTACAAGGACGGTCAGAGAAACCGGTGGGGGACACCAGACAATGATAAGAACTGATAACAACAGAATGAATACAAGGGGGTAGGGGGAATGGTCGAGGAATTACGATAAATAAATAAGATAAATTGAGTCTGGCGTGAAGACTAAGACCCCTGTTTGTTATTGTCGGGCCGCCATTAAGGCCATTTACTCAAATAGGTACTTACACACGAGCGGATGAAATGTATTGGTTTTATAGACTCTTAGCACAAGTGGGGGTTATTAGCGGCCGGGACTTACCTTGTAGGAATCACTCGTATTTCCCGTGCTCTATCGTCCACATGTGGTCGTGTAGGTAGAGGTTCAAACCCCGGCCAACTGCACCCGAGGTACTTTACCACAAATATTTTTAACGGTGCTGCTTTCCCCTCCACTCTCAACTTTAATTCGGGTGAATTTCCTTTGCTCTTACCTCCTCATCCTCAACACTAAAATTAACTAGTTGTCCCTTGTGTAGATAGCAACATCTCTACCGACCATGACCTACGTCGGTCAGGGGACAGCTAAGGACCCTCTAGGAGGCGGAAGTGCGCGGAGAGGCGACGCACTGGTGCCCCCCCCCACACCCCCCTACACATGCATTGTTACTTCACAGCGCACCGGTCTATATTACACTGTTATCAACGCGGGTAGAAAGCGTACACACGTAAACAACAAATGACTGCTCCCATGCGAAAACAAAATAGCACGTTCCCTTTCGTTGGGTCGAGACAGTTTCTCTTGGTGGGTCAGTGGTAGGGAAGGACCCAGGTTCATGTCCCGGGCGCCGAGAACATCATTAGGAGCAAAGTCAAACGTATCTTGTTCAAGTTCCACGTCCAGGTATAAATATTACACTCAATAATTAGCTCATATCGTGATACAGACTACGTACCCTGTATTTAACAGTTAAGTAATCATTAGATTAACATGATTTTTTTCAAAAAAAATCTGTGGATACGCAGGCAAAGGCATCCGTCTCATCTGGTCTGTTTTTCCGATGACGGGGAGGTCAGTGCCCAGTCGGTTGTATTGAGGTAGATTTTCCTAAATAGTTTCTTACTTATTCATGAAAATGCGAGTACACTTTCTCTAAATTCTACCACTCTCAGGCCTACCCAATCAGTGTTAAATTATTCGGATAGCCTGGACGGGTAGTAAACGCGTGCACGTAAATAATATCGTTACGTTACAATCATGTGACTATGTCAAATCAGGACACTATCCTTGATTGTGAAAGTAGTATTTGGCTCGTTCACACGATAAATTTGACCATTAACTATTTTAATTAAGTCATAAAAAGTAGATGTTAACGCCGTTGTCTTGAAAACTTACATCCTCCCGGGGACAGCCTGAAGGCAGGGCTGCCAACTTGCTCGAAAGCGAGTCGGGGCAACCAACCTCCCTAGTCCGACAACGGATGCCATCAGGAGGTGGGTCGCGGCAGGTTCACGGAGAGCAACATTTCACTTTACTGAGAGATGTGTGTTGATAATAAGCGACTTAAACATTTAGCCCACATAAATAGGATGAGGAGGGTTAATAGCGATAGTGCTATCAGTCCGACACCTTAGCTCAGTCACTATCATGTATGTCCTCTGATATTTGGGTTCCAGGTTCAATTCCTGGCGTGGTAGAAAAATGTATCAATGAGGAAATGTGGGTTTGCCCTTTCACAGTGATGAATTAACGGCCGGATATTGTGTCTGTTCTAGATTTAAGCTAGTTTGTAAATCGTGTGCTAATGTTATCAGTCGGTTCAAAAAGTACACGTTAAATATCTAATACCTTACCTAAACTAAGTAGTATACTGGAGAAGGATGACCCCTCCTTCCACCCGGGTCAGAACTGTCAATACCGCCTCTCAAACTAACTGGTACCAGTAGAGGGAGGGGAGAGTGATGTATGTTTCCTTAGACCACAGAGCAATATTCCCACACTACGAGAATACCTATCAACAGGTTCTTATGAGCTAATTGAGGGGACACACACACACACACACACACACACACCTTGTTTTTCACACGGTTTCGAGTCTGACCGGAGTCGTCAATCATCGTCAGGTTGCCGGAGACTACAACACGGAGACGACCATCACATGCGAATTCGACAGCCGCCTCTTCCTAATGGAAATTTAAAGAATAAACCCCATCTAATGTCCTCCAAGCGAGGAATCTACTAATTACACGCAATTAAATCGGTGATTTAATTTGTGGAAGACTATGTTAAAAATAAATCTGCCTGACGTTCCAAAGTACAGCACTCCTTTAGTAATCACTTTCGAGGAAAAGTCGTCTATACACATTATTTCCTACTTATTTTTTTCATAAGGAATCACCTTTTGGTGGGTCAGAGACCGATAACGACTCATCCTCTATAATATAAATCTGACCAAGCGTCATCAATGTCAACAATGCAATGTCCCGCCTATTTATAAGAGGTTCGACTTACTGCAAATCTACCAAAGTTGATCAAACAATTAGGCCTGAGATGAACTAGTCGTTTCTGAACATTTTGTTGAACATTCCCTGAAATATTCAGACAAATGAGACGCAACATGTGTTCTATAGTAAGTAACTTTTTACCGGATTTCTAAACAAAACTAGTTCACTGAAAATTATCTAAAATCTACAGGTTTTCCAGGCTACATACTAATTCTTTCCATAATGACATGCCCCTGCAACAAACAAAAGCGTTTCCTTTTGACAGTTAATGTTTTAAAAAGCATCTAAAAATAATAATGTATATGCATGTGTCCACAGATAACTATACAAAACGCTTTTCTTCGGGTTTAAGCTATGAAATTACTCGAATTTAAATAGAAAGGGGGGTTAGTTAAGGACATTTTGATTGCACTTCTATAAATTCCAGAACGTTTTTACTGATCGATTTTATTTTTTGCCTCAAGAACTAAAATCTCCCTGATATCTCCAAGTTTTCCAAACACCTGAGGAGCCGGGTTCTTTTTATAAGACCAAAAACACATGGGCCTATTACGATTAATTTTTTCAAAGCCTTAATTAATACCTGTACGATTGTGTTGTTTTTAACTAGTTGCTAATTTTGATTAAACTCGTTCTGTAACGTTATGTGTGAGAATGTCTACAAAAGTAGATAATACTTTCGTGATTTATTTCTTCAGTTTTCGGTGTACTTTGCTTAACATTTTTTCCTATTTTACACCATTCAAATAGAGAAAATATGTTTCAATCGTAATAATAATAAAACTTGTTTAATTGATATAAAGTTTACGACTTAATAGTGATATTCGTTTATCATAAAGTAGTTTATTAAAATTAAATGGTGACTAGACTTTTGTGTTGAAACCAATATTTTCCAAAACATCTAAAAAAGAACAGAGCCAAAGCAATCAATTTAAGTTAGTAGCTTGTTACTTAGTAATATTGAGTGTCGAATGTAACTACCATAAGTTCTACCTTACCTCTCCACACCATCATGTCTGCTGTGTGTGATGATACCCAGGTAATGTCCTCATGAGTCGCTCACACATACACACACGAGACACACGCCGCCACTTGCAACTGACCGCGGGACACCACTGGGGCTCGGCCATCTCTCGGAGCGGAGGACTTTCTCCAAGGGGGGCGCAGCCAGGCGTAGCCCGGCACGCGACACGCAACGGGCTGATGGACCCAGAGGGGTAGAGGGGCCCCTTGTTCGATCCCTGACTACTACTACTTGCAAATGATAATTAATCTAATGGGGTAGGGGTGAGGAAGGAATCATTTTAGAGGTAGTTTTATACCCGCATTTGTGTGGAAGGAGAGTGGGAAACAGTTTAAGGTAAACCACCCTCAGTAGACCCAACCGGGATTCGAGCCCCTATCTCCCCGTCATCAGCAGGCCAGCCTAACACAAGACTGATATCTTAGACCCCCTCAGCAAATGAAGTGGGTAAAATACCTATAGTACCCACAGGAATAGAACCCGGGACTTATAGATTAGTAGGCAGGAATGCTGACCACTAGACCAAGAGGCCAGTTGTATATTTTTAATTAGTAGTCTACGATTTAATCCAAGGAATGAGGAAATATTAGATTAAATGCACTAACGCAGGGAAAGAATAAGAAAACCACATGTGAAGAAACTATTCTCGGAGTCCCTCATCAGGACTCGCACCATTGTGGATGATCCCAGTTGTAGATGTCTAAACTAGTTGATTATCCCTTGCTCTAGGGTAGGGTGTGCTATGTTAGGTGGTGATGTTTTAGGTTAAGATATTTAGCAAGTTCTGTGCTGATATGACTGTGTTTAGAAAGCGCAAGTTTAGTTCCTTACTATTATTACTACTATAGTAATATAATTTTATTTATTCAGTATCTAGTGTAATCAATGCGCATTATCTTAAGTCCAAACACACAACTTTACCTACAAACTAACAGGGACGGGCGAATTTTAAATTATGATAATACTATTGCGATATACAAAACAACAGAAAAGTTAGAAAGTTTTATTTCTATCAAAATTAAAATCTAAATATATAAAAACACAATGCGATACATGTCGCAACCCCCCGTCCATAGGAAATGGGCTAATTACTCGAGTACTGGTTGAGCAGTTTGAGGAGAAGAGGTTGTGCGTTCCATTTAATGCGGCAGCAGACACACACGAGAGTGTAGCAGCCACCTCAAGCAAGACGATATTAAATAATATGTGTTGTCATCTGACGTCACTTCCCCCCCTAACCTGACATACACATCACCACCTAGATAGCTTTCACACAGTCGGTTACGTAACCCCCACCACCCAACTGTGTCTCGCGTCGCGGCGTGAGCATCTTCATCCGACTGTAAGAGAGGAGCCTGTTTCCAGGGACAATACGAGCGTCTTCATCCGACGACTGAAACGGGAGTACCCCATTTACAAACAATTCCCGAGCTTGTATCTGCATTGTACCGCTTCTGTTTGTCGTCAACGTTTTCGTACCACTGTACTATCTAGATTAAAACTGTCTACTTTATATTCGAACTGTATGATTAAGGTGAGGATCAAAGCGCATAAACCATAGAATTCGCCTGGAAAGAGGTTGGGAAACCTCAGTGTATACACTATATAGGTCCCTCAAGATAGCGCTCAGCACTCCAAAACACAGTGTTATTTATTGTTTGTTTAGACACTTGACGTAATTTGGGCCACACATTTTGTGTGTACAACTGACTATTTTTTAAATGTGTGTTTTTTAAACCTTGCTCCAGGCGAGTGGCAATGCAGTTTCTCTCGATTTGCCATTAATAATAAATAATTAGTCTCAGTCACTGATAGATTTGTGTTGCACGTATCGCTTAGCGCCTGAGATTTCCTTATGACAGCGGACAGCCAACCATTCGTGCGTTGCTTAAAGTATCTGCCCCTAGGCTAGATCAGCGCTTACCTCAATTATTTTCTTTTAGTGCACTGCGACATGCTTCCCCTGCCGAACTAGCTTAATTTAATTACACTAATGGGGCGGAGAAAGAAAGGCATAATTTATGGCAGTGGTGTTCGACCTGGGGTACGCGAATACATCTTAATGGGAATGTATAATTAAAAAAACAAACCATATATTTCTCGTTTTTTGGGTGTAATTTGTTTAGTTTATTTTAGATTTAGATTATAAAATACGTATAGCTTTCATTAGTTACCAAAAAATTTGGAAGTACAAAGTTGAAGATAGATTATATCTGGAGGTACGCGAATAAGAAAGATTTAATACCAATGATTTAGTGGATAAGTAGCCGCATTTGTGAAAAAGAAGCGTAGGAATCCACTTGGGAAAAGCAAACTCAATACACCCAGTCAGAATTTAAGCGCCGAACTTTCCCTCACTGGTAAAACCAGACCAAAGGAGTCTGACGCCTTATCTCGCATGTCCACCTATGCGGGGATGTTTTTATTTTACTATAAATAGGTCCCTTAGTATGTCAATAAATATTGAAAATGGCACGTTGTCGCTGCAATAGCCCAATTGAATCCTTGAAATGAGAATATGTCTATAAAAGACAATTGAAGCAGTGGGCTAATGTACGTGGTTACAGCTCCACGCATGCGCAGTGAGATCCCCCTACCTGTTGCTCGCAGCCAACAACAACAAACAAAAGTGATTTTTTTTTTACGTAACACAGCTTTCCAACTTTAAATACGACGCCGTAAACCTCTAGCTCATGTAATTATATTCTTAACCTACTAGTGCTCATTATATACGGCGATTGTTATCTTGTACATTCTTTAAAAACATTTCAAGAAGTACCATCAGATCTGCAAGGTTTGCTGTCAAGCGTGATAGCTTTATTTGTTGCGAGTTGAATTTAAATTAAGACTGAGGGATTACAAACAAAAATTGTCTTATCCAAAATGTGTAAAAGTAGTTACCATATTTTTATATATAATAACATTTATAAAACTACCATATAAGGAATGCACAATTATTTTTGCAGGATTTATTGTTTGTCAAATTTTAACACCAGCGCTATCAACGACTTAATTATTTAAGGTGTAGGGATAAGGAGGGTAGTCTAAAGGAAATGCACCCACATTATCGCGAAGAGGTCATGGGGAAACCACAATTATATAGCACTTGGGGAGAACCATTTCCAGGTTATATACATAGGCCTCCAGGTTATGATAATTACTCTAATGTGGTAGGGATGAGAAAGGAATCATTTTAGGAAAAACCAGCCTCAGTATATCCAAACGGTATTCGACCCGCGATCTCCCCGTCTATAGCAGGCCAGTCTAACACGAGAATCATGCCTTAAATTATTTGGTCACTAAAGCGGGTTTTAATTAATTTAAATAAGCATTTTATATCCTTAGGGGTGGGTAAAAAGCTGTCTAAAACTACAATCCAAAGAAACTGTATTCTTAACTAGACAATTTAGCTCAGTCGATGGCGTGTTTGTCTACTGAGCTAAGGAGCCTGGGTTCGATTCCCGGCATGGATGAAAAATGTAGGTTTCCCCACTCACAGTAATGAATTAACGGCCGGAAGCTGGGTGTTGTGTCTGTTCTAGATTTAAGTTAGTTTATAAGTCGTGTGCTGAAATTGAAATAATCAGTCGGTTCAGAGAATACATGTTGAATACCTTGATAAGTGAAATAAATCCGTGCCCTTAAGCCATTCACAGTGATTAATTAGCGGCAGAAAAACTTGATGTTGTTTATTTTCTAGAATTAGGCTCAAGCTAGTTGTTAAATCATGGGCTGATGTAATCTGTCCGTTTAGAAAGTACGCATTAAGTGCGCCAAATAATAATAAAAATGGATTCACGCCTGTCTAATGAGTTAAAGATGCCCAGGTTCGATTCTTGGCACGGTCGCAAAATGTGTCTTTGATGAAATTGGGATGTATTGCCGGCTGGTTGTTGAGTCCTTGTTGCCCCGAACGGTTCAAGCCAAGGGCTATTAGCATACGGTAATTTAGTGCGATGCATCAGACACGGTATAGGAACCCGACAATGGTGGTTCGAGAACAGTGGGATATATTTTACAAGAGTATTTAGAACAAGACAACAGCGGCTGAACAATGGCGAGCGAGTGAGGTACGCCAGCACGTAACAATATCGTCTGGATGATTTACTCCCGTGTCCACCTATTTAATAGGCCCCTCCACATTTTCTAATTCCCCTGTTTATTAATATTCATGTGACTTAACCTGCTTTATTAACATACTTGCGTTAGGAATAGTATAATGGGAAAACACTTAATACGCTTTACTTAATTTTTATTCCGACAAAAACCTGTCCAGGAGGCCTCGGAAGCGCAGGGGTGAACCAGCAGTGGCACCATTTACCATCCTCATCCTGTTACCTTGATTTAGATAGTTTAAGATCAATAATATAGGCCTATAGGCCTATAGCCTATAATATGTAAGTAGGATGTAACTTATAAGGTCTACATCACGTCTTACCAGCAATCCGGGCTTTAAGTATTTTAATTAAGCTGATGAGATGGTTATGAAGAAGGCAATTTGAAATAAGTGCACCCACATTTGCGTGGATAGACGATGTGAAAACAACAGTTGGTCTAATAAATCACACGTTGAAAATCACCTCCAGTGCATTCAGCCAAGATTTGAACCTCGACCTCCCCGTCACGGGCGATCCAACATGTTACGAGATTAACGCCATATACCACGTGACCACTGGTGCGGTTGTTCAAAGTTGAGCTAATTTTTACTAACCTGCCATGTTTGGAAAGTGCACGTTCAATAGGATGAGTAAAATAGTAAACAAAATGGAGAAGCTATATCTTCGAAATGTCCAAGGATTAAAATTGTATTTGACTAAAGCAGGGATGAACAGCGCCTTGGACGTCAAACTCATTTAATCTGATTTTTTGGTGACAAGGAGGCTGGGTTTCGAATCTCGGGCGGGTGTACCCAAGTAATTATTTTTCCTGAATGGTTCCTCCACAAATTCTGGTAGGTACATTTACTCTAAGTTCTACCTTCCTCATGCCCAAACCATCAGTGCAATTAAAAGAGGATATATCAGTCGGTCAGTGAGACGCCGTGGAGAAAATAATAAAAAGAGACGACTCGAGGTTTCCAAGTTCAGCTTCATTAAACTATATTTGACGTACTATTGAGAGTGTTGTGTTTTTAAAATGTCCACCCTTGTTTAATTGACAGGGGAAAACGTTCAAATACCTCTAGGAACGCAAGTTGTTCACCCCTGGCGTGCAGCCCACCGCCATCCCACTTCCTATTGTGCTAAAGGTCACGGCACTCTAAGAGACTGATTTACAGACCATCCAAGGAAGGGATTATCACCCGATTATTGGAGGGGCAATTTGTGGTTGGTCACAGAACTATTGCTCGAGTATTATTGGCCGACGATAAAATGGGAGTACTTGTTTACAGCCTGTGTCCCAATGACGACACACAGGGCGTAACTTACCGAGCCTGTGCCATAACTGACGTTGGCGTTGAATTTGTTTAGCGTCACTTAGCTCATTAAGAGTGAAATTAAAAATTAATTCAAGGTCTCAAACATGGATAAAATTGTGTATGTTTTGTTTTAAAATAGGCCTACTAGGGGTATTTACCGAATACTTTCCAAACACACGACTATATCGGCGCACAGCCTACATATCAACAACACAACAATAACAATAAGCATTTAACTTTTTTTTTAAAGGTGACCTGGCGGTCTAGGGGTAAGGTGTCAGACTTCTGTGCTGAGGGTCCGGGGTTCAATCCTAGGTCCCGGCAGAGATTTATCTGATTGCCAAACCCTTCCTTCACCTCTGACAAGACGTGTATTAATCACAATTTGTGAATGTGAGTAATACCAGGCCTCCACCGTGGTTCGGATCCCACGTTAAACTGTAGGTCCTCCAGTTCATCTCACAATCACACTACCATTACACATTAGCGTAAGTGCGTACAACCCGAACGGGTAGTAAGACGCGATGCTAATAATAATAACTAAAAATTGTAGTATTCTAGAATAGGAGGGAGTGAACACAAATAGCTCTACTATCGTCCATTTGCTATAGTAGTGGTAGTAACCGACGGCTAGCAAAAGCTACCAGATATACTCATGTATCCATATGCCAAACCATATTATCTGCAAGATCACTTTAGGCAGTCAAAATTTTCACAACTAACAAATTGTTTTTAATTATGTTTTTCC
>CABFWB010004705.1:33774-50482 GCA_902151455.1 Timema bartmani | reverse complement strand
ACACAAGGATTTAACTAAGTCAACACATACTCTATCTCATTCACCATTTATGGATTCTTTTTTCCTATAACGCAGCCATTCCCTTTTTATTTAGCTAGTTTTCTTTTCTTAGCTTCAGGATTGTACTTGATTTTGTGCCAATGGGTTATTTTAAATCCCAAAAAATAACAGTAATTGAGTAATTTTGACTAACGGTGATGACAGGCCTTGAATACCACGCTAGCAGACCAGACAAGCACCGCCACCACGTTCTGTCCTGATTCTCCTCCCACCAATCCCCTTACACTGCTCGCCGACCAGACAAGCACCGGCAACACGTTCTGTCCTGATTCTCCTCCCACCAATCCCCTTACACGCTCGCCGACCACACAAGCACCGGCAACACGTTCTGTCCTGATTCTCCTCCCACCAATCCCCTTCCACGCCCAGATCCTCCCCAATAGTAATCATTGTCATGTTTTTTTCAATGTAATGTCAGCCTAACCTCGTGATGCGTGAAGGGAGAACCAACAGCTTGACTCAGTAGCGCCGGATACAGTTACCGGCGTAAACCAAAAAATGCTATATTAATGTTCATTCAACGATCAGGAGACTGGATGTTGTGTCTTTTCTAGTTTTTGTGCCGTTTGAGGATATAGACAGTCGGTTCACAATGTCAATGTAAATGTCAGTGAATGTCGGTAGTAAATAATATAAAGGTGTGTGGACACAGTTTGGTGACGTCACTTACCCTCTGACCAACCGTTCCGAGAGAACTGACCTTTGACAGTTTGATTTCATTGCAGTCAACTTTAATCAACAATTCACACGATCTCGACTTGTTTCGATCCTCCCCCCCTCTTTTCATTGTATATAGGTGAGAGGGGGTGCATGTAGCCAGGGCCCACTAGTTTATTAATCAAGTCTGGAGGTGACAGCTGATCTTCAGTTCAATTCACACACACACCATTCCCAAGGACTTATGCCAAACAGGAGGGCGTCGTGTGATCGTTCGAGAATCCCGAGGGACGCTGGTATCGTGGACCCGACTTACGATACCAACATATCGGACGCAAATTCCCTCTGGCCTATTTAGTGAGTTTCTTCTGTCAGTTCTGTTTAATGTATTAGGTAAGGTGTCTTGTGTCTCTACACTAACCATAGGGGGAGGTTCTAAAAGTGCGCTCACTTTATTAACACAGAGGTCGTCAAACGAGTTTTGAGTATTTAAAATGTTTCAATAATTTGTTGATAAACCCTTTGTGTCATTTGTCTGAATAACAATTTTGTAGGTAATTCCTTTAGTAGGGATGGAAGGGTATCATAGAAATGTAAGCATTTTGGCAGTTTTATTATCAACTAATTTAATTCATCAAAATAAATCAAATTTATCTTCAATAGAAACATTAAGTCTAATTTCCTTCACATTGAATATCTGTCATGAGTGTATTACAATCTGATGAGAAACTTTATGAATTAAATATTTTTTTTATCAAATTCTAGGATACCCTTGACAGATATTCAATAAATCTAAGAAAATTAAGCTAATTGTGTCTACTAGAGCAGTGTTTTATTAATTTTGCCGTCAATTTGTTTTTATTATAAAAACTTAAAAAAAACTGTCCTTAAACGATTCCTAGAAAATCCAGCCTTTAAATCAAGCTCATGGCTGGAGGTGGGAAGATTTCATTTTTTTTATAGCATGGAGCCTATGATAAAATAAAATAAATTTGAAACAGTTCTGATCAATAAAATATTCCTTACGAACATTAATACTCCCCGCATCTGGGTTTTCACGGTATAACTTGCCACCCTCATGTTAGACTGGATAGTTGGTGAGGAAGGGCTCTGGCTTGTATCCCGGTAGGGTGTACTGAGGTTTTATTTACCTAAGAGGTTTCCCAACCATCCTTTCTCGCAAGTTATGGAAACACTTGGACTAACACTATATATTTCTCTTACACACCTCATGGGTGTAATTAATGCGTGTAAAACCAAATAATAAAAACATCATTGATTTCAATAAACTTTGGCAATTACCGTAAAATTATATTAAATATTTGGTATTTGCTAGTTTATAAATAGCAAATTTTATAAAAATAATTCTTGCTCTCCACTCTTTAAACACTTTAAAGTATTTTACAAAGGTGTATTGATTAACCTAAAAGTAATGTACAAACGACCGAGTTTCAGTGACAGTTTCTATTTTAGCTACCTAATGTTGACAATTATTATAATTATTTATTTATTTCACCTAAATTAATTAGAGCCCTGTCATTTGTGTCAAAACTCTCCCTCCGAAATGATCTTAGAGGCATTATAGATTCATGTATTATTTCTTGGCCCAGTGATTGAAGAGCTATTACCCTCTCCCCTCCACCCTGCCACCCTCCCCTCTCCCCTCCACCCTGCCACCCTCCCCTCTCCACTCCACCCTGCCACCCTCCCCTCTCCCCTCAAATGTATTCTTTGCTATCATGTTAACAAAAGCGAGCCTGAATTGTTTATTAATTTGTATCAAGATTTTATCTATATATTATTATAGCTATAATTAAATACAAGCAATTTTATACGAGGATGAAACTATTATAAAAAGTTGCCTAGTAATCTCGATTGTAATTATTCAATATTTAGTTGATCAAGAAGAAACAAACGGTGTCAAAAGATAATTAAATGACATCAAAAACTTTCGTGAACACACTTAAACTGATCTAGTGTCAGTTATTATTTTTTTTACTAAGTACCGCGTCTTACTACCTGTTCGGGCTATAAGCTTAAGTACTAATTACGCTAGTGGGTTAGAAATTGGGAAGGGTGGATATAGAGGAAGTGAACCCGAATTTGCGTGGAGGGAGGGTGGAAAACTATTTAGATAAACGACCCCCAGTTCACCTGACCGAGATTCGAACCTCGATCTACCCGTCCTCGGCAGTCAAGCTCATCACGACTAGCGCGTTAGCTAACTACGCCACCGAGGCGGGTCAGTAAATTGTTTTACAACTGACGGAACATAAATAGTTAGAATAATGTTTTGATTGACGATATGTGAATAACTAACAACTTCCAATGTCTGCCTAACCAAACCAGCTTTGTATGAAATTAAATAAATTTGATTTGGAATATGGAACACATGCAGATACAAGTCAATTAAGAGAGATCCTCCACAAGAACGTCTGACCTATTTTCCAAAAAGTAATTTATTATACATAAAGATTTTTTCATAACTATATAGTTTATCATTTTTTCATAATCATACAGACTTATCTTTTATTATTTTATAATTCGAATGATCAATGAAAGGTTTTCTACTGACCTCAATTAAAGTTCAGATTTAGTCGGACTGTTCAGTCAGAAGTTCAGTCTTACAGTCTTATGACGCAATAACAGGAATTTTCTGTGACAGAGATGGAAATACCCCCTCTCGTCCCTCCCCAACTCATGCATGTGAGGGGAGGGTTCCAGGACTACTCCAGAATGTGGGAGTATGTGCGTCACTGCACTGGCTCATATGACACGTACTGTCGGTCACATATGTCTGCCCTGAGACAAGAGTGAGTCAACTCCAATGCTACCAAAACAACATTAGTCAACCGTAAATTATAATTTCGTAGAACAATCAGTTAAATTATATGTTTCATTATATCTTTAGCCCTCTAAAGGCTAAAGGCAATTAATCACGTTAATTATAAAGAAGATATGATTGAGTGAAAATGTACTGGCATATTCTTTGAAGGAAAGAGAAGCCATTTATGACTAAACACCGTCAGTGCACCTGACCGGGATATGAACCCAGCTCTACTTGTCAATAGAAATATAGAATACGGGCTCAGACGATTATTACATAGATCTCTGATGTTTATTTTTTGTGTTTGATAAATAAGCAAGGCAGAATAAAACAACTTAAGAAAGTAGGCCTAAATGAACCTACTCTGGAAGTAAGCAAAAATGAATCTGGTTGTTAAACTACCCTCAGCAAAATAAATAGTTACCAAACCCTGACCTCCGGAGTCAAAAATGGGCATAGCTTACGTTCACATAATCGCAGAGCCCGAATGTAAAATGGTCAAAGCTATATAAGGTTATATTCTTTAAATTTAAAAATGGCACCTGAACAAGGGAATCAAATCAGGTGTCAATGTAAAGAATATCGTATTTAGATACAGGCGGCTATAACCGTAATTATCATATATAATAACTTTGATATTTAATCCATACTTAGGTTTAGTTGAAACTCCCTACCTCTCCACTAGAAAGCACTAGTGTGATGGTGAGATTGAGGAATAAGGGTGTCGCAATATCTTTTGATAATAATTTCATCCAAGGAAGGATGGTTGGGTCAGAGAAAGAAACTCTTATTGACCCTTAGATACAAGTTTGGCAAACACTATCAATTCTGGTGCAGATATATGCAACGTACCACCACAGTATGCGTGTTGTTCCACTCTTGTTCCCAGTTGTGTTCCAAATGTCAGGACATTAGTTCGCCGCTCCTAACGCGCCTTCATATTATAGGACATGGTCATTTCATTTTTTGTTCCTCCTGCCCTGGCTGCTATCAAGTAAAGTGGTTACCAGGGGTGGGAGGTAACCCTACATGCGGTTCACATTATAAACTTACGTCCCATTTCTTAAATCTCTGTAGTAACCCATTTGGATTTTCCCACAATTAGATGCTCTTAATAACGTGTGTAACAAATTCAGATTTCAACGAAAATGGGTTTAATTTCATTGACATACTCACTAGAATTGCCCCTATTCCTTCCCCACAAAGATATGTTGAATGTATAGGATACATTTCAAGACCATTATTACCCCTTCACATCAGAAAAGTATACAAAGAGAAAACTTTAAAAGGGCCTCTTAAACTTAAAAATTTAAAACTAACCAAAACCACTACACTCTTTATTCCTTTCAAAGGTAAGTTTGTGGGTGTGCCATTGACGTATTTGATCGTTCATTTCATTCTTACGAATTTCATAAGCGCATAAAAGTTAGGCTAAGTTTGGTTGGGTAAGAACGATAATTTAATGAGTAAGCTATGGAAGGATTGAAAGATAGGTTTGTACAAATCTTATGCACTTGGACTATTTATAACCCCTCCCTAGAGTTGTCCTGAAGGAACACAACCTTCTCCCCCCCCCTTCCAGTGGAGGAGCTCGACCCTTGCCCCCAGTGGAAGAGCTTGAGGGTTCGTCTATAAGTCACGTAACGCATTTTTCTTACCTTTTTTCAGCCCCCCATGTAACACAATGTAGCCCCCACCAACCCCCCCAACATGTGTTATGTAACTTTTATCACCAAGAATGAATGTAATTTTTTCATAGAGAAGTTTTGTGATACTAAAAAAGGGATTCAGATTTAATACTGCTTAAAATCGATTTTAAATCCTGATTATAAATAACTTCAGAGAGTATTATTATTTATACAGAAATAAAGACGTTGAACTCAAATTCCTCAGGTTCATGAGGATATATTTATGTTATGGATGTCAGGGTTGCGATCTGAGTAAGAGCTACTATGTACTGACTAGGATGGCCCTTTTCTGTAGTAGCGCTAGATGATGAGTGCCCACATCCGATGATTGTCACTGGGGGAGGACATCTTCCTTAATATTATGCACATTTTTTGATAGTCATATAGAGAGCTATTTAAACAATTCCAGGCACACAACTTTTCTAAATTATATTTTGGATTAATCTACAACTTTAATTTAGTTAACTTATCAATACCTACACTCATGTTTTGTTCCAACATTGATCCTGGATTCTGGCTTCACTCTTGAAAAAGACTAGATGGCCAATTAAGTGTAGATCGGGGTTCGAATACCTGTTGGGTGTACTCAGAGTGGCTTTTCCTAAATGGTTTTATAATCTCTCTCCACGTTAATGAGGGTAGATTACCTCTAAAATTTTACCATCTTCATTTTTACTCCATTAAATAAATATCCTAACAAATAATTAGAGTAACTAAAATTTTATTATACCAACCTACAAAAGTATATTAAAAAGGTAGAATTTTAAAGAAAATCTACCAGAATTTGCATGAAGGGAGATTGGAAAACCATTTAGGAAAAGCAACTCTCAGTAGACCTGACTGGTATTCGAACCCCATCGGCCGTCTAGTCTACTGATAGAATAACAATTTCGACAATGCGGCCAACGTAGTGGGTGTATAATAGTTACATTTATATACATACACACTTGATTTATCAGCAGGGAAAAGGTATAGGTCTAAATACCTACCTTTTGAAAATAATTAGTGATATTTGAAGCTTTACTTTATGAAGAACTAACACTATTGATGGATTCCTCAAACTTGCCTTGAGATAAATCCTGTACTTTTTCTTCTTTCCATATAAAAAATCTTTTTGAGACTCCTACACAATTTTTTTTTATGGACATTGCTTTTAATACGCAAGCAATGAACAAGTTTCCTCTTTTTGAAAATAATATTTTTGTTTTTGTACAAACACAAGCGATTATTCACGGCCTATGTAAATGAATGTGCAGTAGGAATCTAAATTATACTTAAACTCAACTATACTTATAAATTAAGGCCGTTTCGACTGACAGCTGCTATCCAACTAAAAGCACATGAGGGGGTTTGTAGATTGGACAAATATGAACAAGTGCGTTGAGTATAAACATGCCACCGGCATGTGCATGAAAATATGTTTTTTCGAATGTGTTTGGCGTTCATAGTCTCGGGCAGACAATGCCACCTAAGCGCATTCAAAATATTGATAAACAAAAAGTGCTAAACTTGCATTTTTAACACCATATCTAACGGAAGTTATCTATAAGTATGTTTATCAAAAGTGAAAACATGAACAGTAATATTATTTTTGAATATTAGAATTTGAATATAAGACCTGTGTTACGTAACACTTTGATGTACCCCACCCTCCCCTTATGTAACAGCATGTAGACATTAAAGCTCTCCCCTCCCCCCCTCAAAGAGTTACGTGGTCTATGGATAACCCCTGACCCCCAGTGGAAGAACTCAACTTTTGACCCCCAGTGGAGGCGCTCGACCCTTGACCCTCCAGTGGCGGAGATATACCCTTGACCCTCCAGTGGTGGAGATATACCCTTGACCCTCCAGTGGTGGAGTACCCTTGACCCTCCAGTGGCGGAGATATACCCTTGAACCTCCAGTGGTGGCGCTCAACCCTTGAACACCAGTGGAGGAGCTTGACCCTTGACCCTCCAGTGGTAGATCTCGACCCGTAACCCCAGTGGAGGAGCTCGACCCTTAACCCCCAGGGGAGGCGCTCGACCCTTGACCCTCTAGTGGCGGAGCTTGACCCTTAACCCCAGTGGAGGAGCTAAACCCTTAACCCCCAGGGGAGGCGCTCGACCCTTGACCCTCTAGTGGCGGAGCTTGACCCTTGCCCCCCAGTGGAGGAGCTCGACCCTTAACCCCAGTGGAGGAGCTTGACCCTTGAAACTCCAGTGGTGGCGCTCAACCCTTGAACCCCAGTGGAGGAGCTCAACCCTGCTCGGCGATGCTAGCCTAGAAACTAATCACTACTATATTAAACAACACATAATGATGTTGAACAATATGTGATACACTTTTAACATCACAGCCCGGTATTCCCACGAGTGAAGCCTTCAGTTTAGTAGCAGATGTGAAACTACAACTCAACGTCCACTTCTGCTACCATCAATTAGTAATTATACCTAGTTCCCGATAGCTATGCTCCTTGCTTTGGAAGCTACCCACCGACTGAATACGTGTTTTAAGACGTTAATTAGCCTTGAATTGTCTAAAAGCGTAAATTACATAAATGAATTTTCACTCCAAAAACTAGTAGACAGTGCTATTTTTCATGTCAAACAAATACCATATAGGCCTACGCATTGTAAATAAAATCTTTGGAGTCATTTTTGAAACTTTAGAATTAAAATATTATCTTGTCAGTAAACTAACCTTAATTTGAGGGCTAGGGTCAAAATAAAAAAAACTGTCCCGATGTATGGCCCTATACAATCTAAATATTCAATTTTAACAAAATCCATACAACCATTTTAGATTTGTGGCCAGGAAAAAGATAGAAGGACAAACAGACAAACAGACAAACAGACATACAGACATACAGACATACAGACATACAGACAAACAGACATGGGACAGAGTGAATTGTAAAATATACTTTTTTTATGTTCGTTAAAATTAATCATAGTCTTGAGATTGATTATCTTCACGATTGCAATACTTTCTCTTGATACGAAAAAGTAAAAAATGAGGGATAACATGTTTGCATTATAATGACTGAGGGAAGGGGCAACCACTTAATTTTGTTTATTAATTTTTTTTTCTACGATATTTCAGCACCCCATTATTTGTATTTCGTATCGGGTAGGGGGTTTGTACAACTTTTTTGTTTTAATATTCTATTTAAATTATACAAAATAAAACTATGGTGCATATTTTAGGTCTGGTGAAGGGTGCATAAGCCCTTGCACTGACCCAGCCCACCTAGCATTGCATATTGGGCTTTTAGGTTTAGTTCTGCTTCTTCAAATAGAGTGAAATTGTGCGAATCTAGACCCTCTTTCCAATGACCCTCCCTTCTCCCCACATCCCATACAGCTGTATTTTAACAGTTTTAAAACTCGGCATTTCCGAGATTAGATTAGAAAAGTTTCGTTTTGTATTTCTTAGCGTATAACGGATTAAGCTTTTAAAAAGATAACCTTTTTCGTCCTTCCCTTGGACAGCGAGAAGCCGTGGAAGGTCAGAGTTCAGGCTGGCAGGCAGGTACCATGGTAACAAGAACGTATAAATAGCTTGGCAAGGTCTACCCCCCCATTGTCAGAGCGAGCACAGCGTTGTGGTTGTATGTTGAATGTTTGGCCAATACTCGAGACAAACATACATGAAGGAACGCTTTCTTTAATTACTGAGAACCGTTTTAGCTATTAGTTCTACACTATCGGTTAGTAAAACTAGATTTAAGTCTAATTTCACTAAAACTTTACGATTAGTTCTAAAATAAGATACCATAACTTGTGTAATTCTTTGATTCGCACGTTGGGCGAGTGACGCAGCAGTTCTCATGCTAGTATGTTGACCCATAATGCCTTGCAACAAACCAGAAACTGCTGACTACTAACATATTGTAACTACTCCTTTGTAGGGTAGATTATAGTTCCCCTGACTACTACATTTCCGTGTAGTGGGGCACACATATATCTACTTTAAGAGGAAGAGAGACGACAAATTAAGGCTGTGGCCAGATCAGCCTCGTGTAGCATTGGCCTACATGTCAAACAAGTTTGGTTCCTATCCCTAAAGCCTGTGCCAACATTTGATACAACCTAAGTTCACCCTCATGTGACATAGCCATACAATAATATGAATACCAAGGGATGGAGAGAGAAGTGAAGAGAAAGAGTGGGAGGTAGATAGGTGAAGCTGGTAGATTAAAAACAAGAGGAGGTTAGAAAGAAGTGGATTTATAGGCTAAAAGCAAGAGGAGGTTAGAAAGAAGTGTGAGTTAAAAGGCTAAAAGCAAGAGGAGGTTAGAAAGAAGTGAAGTTAAAAGGCTAAAAGCAAGAGAAGGCTAGAAAGAAGTGAAGTTAAAAGGCTAAAAGCAGGAGGAGGCTAGAAATAAGTGGAGTTAAAAGGCTAAAAACAAGAGGAGGTTAGAAAGAAGTGAAGTTAAAAGGCTAAAAGCAAGAGGAGGCTAGAAAGAAGTGAAGTTAAAAGGCTAAAAGCAAGAGGAGGCTAGAAAGAAGTGAAGTTAAAAGGCTAAAAGCAAGTGAAGGCGAGAGGAGGCTAGAGAACGACCGATATGGCTTTCTCAATGTAGTCAATCAATACTCCGTAATAGAAGCCACTGGGTCGAGATCTGCCAGCGCCTCTATTATTAATATCATGGTGGTATTTTAAGAACATGATCTGGTAGATATTCGCCTTCACCTCTATTTTGGGAGCATAGTCGGGATTTATAGATTGGGAGGGAAATATGGGATTCTATTTTGCACACTTTGGTCATTCAAACAAAAACTAGACGTCATTACAATTTAAATAATTAATTTATAGTCTTTAGTGCTAGATTCACCCCAATTTCTATTTTTAATCACTTCATTAAATAGGAACACTCTTTTGTTAATAGGGCCATTTAGTCAAAGGTGGTTGTAACCCTTTTAAGAATATCTTGAATTATTTAAAACTAACAAGAATTTGTTTTATTTTTGTAGAAATGATGACTCTTTAATGGACCCTGAGAACGTTTGATATTTCAACCTGTTTCCAAGCAATAGCCTTCCCTTCTGTTGGTGCAGTGTCAACACTCAAGATATGAGGGTTTTTGCTAAGTCCAACTTATAAAATACTAATATTTATAAACTGTCCAATAACAGAACCATAAACAGTGTTTATTACAAGACCAGAAAGTTCGTTTGTGATATAAATTATTTCTTAAGCGTTATGATAATTTGTTATTATTTGCGATAATTAACATGCGCAGTCTGGACTGATTGATTATATCACCACATAGATTGCAAGATAAATTATGATATATAAACACAACACCCAATCTCCGCCATCAATCCATCATTATGAAATGGGAAGGCTTAATATTACCAGCGATTTTTAAGGTCATACCAGGAATCGAACCCAGGACATGTATTTCAGTAGCCAGATCTAAGGTGTTGAGACTATTTATTTGTAGAACACTATCTCAAATATACAAATCTATCAATGCCACTGGATTTAATAAACAACTTTTATTTCTTTATTTTTCCTCTATAAAAAAGAAAACGACTAAGATGAATACTTTGTAAAGCCATTCCTCTCAAATAATTTGAACTAATAGACGGATATATGTCTAAAATACATGTAAACACCTTACACCTTGTGTTATGATTAACCTTAGCCGAGTAACGGATCTCCAATGATACACGAATGCACTGTTGTAGGCGTGTTTGGTTCTTTAATGTAACACCGAGCGCTAGTTTCGCTCAGGCTTTATTCGACACACTTTGGTGACCCACTAGGATTAATAAAACATAATTCTATCTGTTTATATTTACTTCAACAAAATATCACAAGTTATGTTTATGGAGGAAATATAATACTCGTACAATTAACTGAACATGAATAAAGCATCTTACAAGATGGAAACGAGATTTAAGTTAAGAATAAAGTCTCATAAAGTATAATATTCATAAATAGAAAAATTACACCTGTACGCGAGAATCGATCTCAGGAGCTTTGACTTAGTAAGTGTGGTAAGCTATAAAACTTAACCAGATATACTTTCACGTGTTTATACGTCAAGCCATGTGAGATATAGCGCTCAGTGTTGGTAGTTTTAACACTTCCTAACATAACACAAGTATGAATATTATACTTTCTTACAACAAAAATATATATTTGTATTTTCTAAAAGCTTTTATTTTACTATAAACTTTATTTACTTTTAATATTAAATAAACCGATTTAATAAACTTCTAACCAAACTAGGTTAAAACAAACGGTCATCAATCTGCCAGAAATTCCACCCGTAGCTGTGGACGTGAGGTTTGAGAAGTTACACTCGTGTCACACTTGGTCACTGTTGAGGGGTGAGGTCATGGACAGAATCCCAAAAAGGTGTTTGTTTCCCATTTTCCATCCACTCTCCATTCATAACTCTTAACTTACCCTATAACTAACCCCCTCAATCCCAAACCTTCATTTGGTCTTACTGCCCGTTTGGGTTGCACGCCAATGAAGTAACTAATAGACGGCTAGTGAGCCGTACAAATAATAAAACAATAATATTTATCTGGACACTCACACTAATACAATGTTGGTGACGAGGCAACAGTGTATTTTGTTCCCCTTGCCCTCTCGTTAACTTCCACTAAATCACGAGGATTGTTCATTGTTTGAATCTTGGTCAGAGAATTTTGATATAGCTTTAGAATTTGGGCTAGCAGGGTTTATTTAGAAATCCAGAACGCAACATGAAATAACAATATTCATATAGTGGATGGCTTTATTTATTTGTTTTATTAACATTCTTCATTTATCCTTTCAAACTCGTCGCTACACCGATGATAAATAGTCAACCACAATACATCTGAAGGCAAAATGTTGTAGAATAATCTAATTGTAAGAATTTCTGACTATTAATAAATCTTTATGGGTTGGTTAGGGGAATAAAATATATTTAAAATTTAATAAATTAAAAAAATTGGTAATTTATTGATGTTTCCCGGATACTCTACTCTAAAACAATCCATCGATATAGACAGTTTAATCAAAATATTATTTTCAAATTGTTTTTATCGAGTCACAACAGATCTTTGATCTAGATCTAACTACCCTTCCTACAACTGGTATGTACGTTATTTAAGGGTTGGTTTCTAGAAGGAACCCGGTTGGGGAGTTGATAGTTGTCCCTGAAGACGCACGCGTGTCAGCTGTACACTAGAGCAGTTACAAACACTACTCTGTACGTGGGTTTTGGCCAAAATTGTTTTAAAAATTAAATTACATTTTGGTATTTAAGGTTTTCATTGGATTCTTTATAATTAAAGGTATTACCCTAAAATTAAGGGTAATTTATTTTTTGGTGAAAATAGATAAAAATTAATTTTATTGAATTTTTTCAAAATATTTTGATTAAATTTGTATCTAGGTACTATTTAATACTACAAACAAAATGAAATATCCCATTTTCCCGGAAAAACTATTTAGAGGGTGCTTTACATATTAATGGATCTCTCAAATTTTGTTAATATCTCCGAAACCATTTGATATAAGAAATAACTTATTATTGAAGAGTTATAACTTTATTAAATATAAAATGCCTTTATTAAAATATAATGTAATATTTTATCTCTCTCTGATCCTTGTAATCATATTTTAGCCGATAAAACTAAATATTAATAAGTTCTGGTCCCAATATAACATATTAAATAAGTTATAGCCATGTTTTGAATAAATTGTGTGTTCAGGAAATGTTAGGGAGCATGTCTACCCGGGGTTGTTATGGAGAGCAGATAGCTTTGTGTTCGTGCGTCATTGGCAGATATCGTGTCACAGCTATAATATCACAATGAACTTGTTCGAGAAATACTCAAAACTTACACCAGTGGGCTAAAGACGAGGAGGCTAGAATTTAGAACACATTTACTTAAATTTTACTAAATGAAGGGTGGGTAGCAATTTAGGAAAAACACCGTCACTCCATCCAAACGGGATTCAAACCCTGATCTTCTCGTCATTAGCAACCCAGTTTATTGTGAAACAGACGTCTTAAAACCGGTGCTCCGCAAACACTTAAGTTAATGGAACACTTAATAAAAGCAATTTTATTTTTTATTTTGTGGGCTTCTGTTTGGTTGAGGTTTTCGCCGCAACAGCAGCACAGTAGCACGTACCCAATCAATCGGGTGTACGGTAAATAACAACTAGGAATTGCTTAGCTAGCTTTTCATGCAGTAACTTTAAATGTTCCAATGATAAGTACTCAAGATATTTGCCGGTGCCCCCCATCTTTAACATTTGGAATCATTTCTTGGAAATCATTAGTAATTTGGTTAAACCATGAATATAGCTTGACGTGAAAGCTTTTGATTTCGTCAGATGGGTTAAAAGATTATCATGTACGAGTAATTACCATCTCTACTTCATTCGTGTTCTCACTGAACAGCGACGCTTGGTGTCCTGTGTTCCAGCCACACGGCACACCAGTGCTCCGTGACACACCGTTTGCAGAACACTGTCCCAGACTCCATGCGCGTCACTGAAACTGTTTCTTTCCTCGTAGGCAGATGATGACTGTCCTATCTCGAAACTATTAGCATACAAGCATGTTATGGCATCTGTCCATCAAGGAACACAAGGGGTGGATTGAGATACTCTTTCCTTCTCCCCTGATTACACAATAAGAGCGATAGTTCCCAGCCATACGCTCACAAACCACTCTCCTCTCCACTCTTGACAGCCAAATATTTGTTCCTGCTGCACGAAGACTGAGAATCTAGTGCAGAATGTGGAGGCTCAAAGAAGAAACACTCTCCCATATATCTCATCATTTAAGTTCGGTCTTTCTCAGGGAGGACCAATCCAAGCCTCCATTCAACCCCAGTCTGTTCCCTTGCTATGTGTTATGCTATACTTCCCCTGCTACCTGTTGTATTTATACTTCCATTGCTATCTGTTGTATTGATACTTACATTGCTATGTGTTATATTGATACTTTCCTTGCTATGTGCTGTATTGATAATTCCCTTGCTATCTTCGGTATTGCTATCTGCTATATTGATAATTCCCTTTCTCTCTTCTGTATTGATAATTCCCTTGCTATTGGCTGTATTAATAATTCCCTTGCTATCGGCTGTATTGATAGTTCCCTTTCTATCGGCTGTATTGATAGTTCCCTGGCTATTTGCTGTATTGATAATTCCCTTGCTATCTGCTGTATTGATAATTCCCTTTCTATCTGTTCTATTGACAATTCCCTTGCTATCTGCTGTATTGATAATTAGCTTGCTATGTGTTGTGCTATACTTCCCTTGCTTTGTGTTGTATTGATAGTTCCTTTGCTATGGTAATGTAAATGATCAATATATTTTACCGTGCACTGAATCTCCCTTCACTTGGGGGAGAGGGGTGAACAAATAAGAAATGTACTCACACTAGTGTCAAGGTAGGCTAATAAATCACTTAATGAATGAGCACTCTGTACAGTATTCAAGTCCCCGAACTGTTTGTCAGTGGTCACCCAGTCTATGTGAGCACGCCGCTAATCCCGCGAACCTTCCAGTTTGGTCCAACCTAGTTAATCTCACTAGGGGTGTGCACCCTCTTTCTACGAGAGGGCGCACTTTGAGGGACTCGGTAACCCCTGCTTGAGAGTCTATTCGCTACTTCTCCTATATTGTTCTCCGGGCGGTTCATCAATTCTTAGTCATCCAGCAGTTATGTACACCTCCACCCGCATGTCAATAATACCCCCTCCCCTTATTTAACCATATATTTAGGGGGGTAGGAGAGATGAACTGTAGCATTTAGATTAGAGGTGAACGAATGAGAGGTTTTGGTAAATAAACATATATTTGTTTAGTTTTTTCTTACTTCACAAAAATAGTATAGCTGGTTTTTCATCTCACTACAACAAGAACTTGTAAATGAAAATAATAAAGCTCCCATGAAATATTCTGATATTTCACCTCCATGCTGTTTCGCCCCAAATCTTATTACTCGTTCTAGCTAAATTAATTTAAATACATTCAAGAGGTCGTTACGAGGATGAAATGTATCCAAATTTATATGTAAGGATAGTGAAAAACTGTTCAAACCTGATCCTTGCTGTTATAGCTGTCTCAACTCAATTGTTTCTCTTTCTCCAATCTCCGTTCTCACAAACTGGGATAAAAATATTCCATAAGATTTTGTTTTCAAGAATCATTATTTTTGTCGAATTCCTCTTGCTCAAAGTCCATGCCTCTGTCCCAAGTAACATATAACTGGTCTAAATATTTTGATTTTGGTTTCCTGGACAGTAATATTGTTGTAGGCAGTTTGTTGACTGTGACTTTCAACCTACTTTCTATTTATCTGTTAGTAGAAGGTGGGACGTTTGGGAACCCCACTTCCGTTCAAACGTCAAAACGCTTTTTTCCTGGTGACGTAATCATTGCGTGTTATGTCGCAACACTCACCCCCTGGGTTTTCCCTAGTAACAGGTGCTAGTATATTTCCGTCTGACCTGAATTTCCCCTCTGGTTATTTCCATGACGACATGTGGTTATTGACCTGTTGTCCTTCAATGTCACAAAGGTTTATTATTTGTTTTCTATGTGACAATGGGTTTTCCCTGATGATTGACGCCAGTTTGACTGCTCGACAAGAAAGTAATTGATCATGACCTTGAAACAGTGAGCTAGTACATGAGGTCATTGACCCTGGCAACCCTCCCCGAGCAATGGGTTTTCCCTGATGACTGACGCGAGTTTGGCAGCTCGACAAGACGTGTCGAGAGAGGAACATATCATGACCTTGAAGCCGTGAGCTAGGTCATTGACCCTGGCTATCTTCCCCTGGCAATGGGTTTTCCCGATGACGTCATCGCACTGTCGTAAACATGATGAATCATACATGGCGCCAGTTTGATGGCTCGACAAGACAAGTCGAGACAGGAATAAATCGTGACCTTAAAACCGTAAGCTATGTCATTGAATCCTGGTAACCCTCCCCCCTTTCCCCAGCAATGTGTTTTCCCTGATCACTGGCGCCAGTTTGGAAGCTCAACAAGACAAGTCGAGATAAGAATAGATCATCATGATGTCATCGCAAACCTGGAGCCAGTTTGGCGGAGTTGACAAGACAAGTCGAGACAAGAATAGCGGGAGCATTGACACAGCTCTAATCATACACAATCAGGGGTCTCTCTCTTTCCATATGGAAACGTCACAGGGATTTATAATGTTTTGCACCGTTGTAAGAGTTGACGAGATCTTGGAGGACGTCCATATAGTGATACGTATTATTTTTGGTAAAGTAGCGCCACATGCGCCCTTTCAGAGTTCCATTGAATCGTTCCACGATACTTGCCTTCACGTCTGGATTATGAGTGGTGTAGTAATGCACGCCTTCTTGCTTGAGAAATTCCTGGACTAGACGTGCCGTGAACACTGTCCCCTTGTCTGTCTGTAAACTTAGAAGTTTACGGCCACTTTGTTTAAAAATGTCCCGAAAGGCGTCTCTCACGACGCTCTCC
>CABFWB010004705.1:0-20133 GCA_902151455.1 Timema bartmani | reverse complement strand
CTTTCCTAGTTATCTAGGGTGGTACATTGCTTACTTGTCTAGTTATCTGGGGTGGTACATTGCTTAATTGCCTAGTTATCTAGGGTGGTACATTGCTTGCTTGTCTAGTTATCTAGGGTGGTACATCGCTTACTTGCCTAGTTATCTAATTGTAATAAACAGATATATCTGATAATAAATGCTTAATATTTGCATGTCGTACTCAACACAGTGTGGTTTCCTGTAACTAACAATAACTACAGTACATAATACGTGTCATACATCAGTTAAATAAATTAAAATATGATTATACTCATTCAATTGTAATTTAGAATTAGTGAAAATACTGCATACCTGTGTATTCTTAGACTTATTCAAAAATTTCACTAATACCAACAACTTCATAAAATACCTACAACTCTAATAATTAATGGGTTCAATATTTTATACTGGTTAGTCAGCGTTACATAATAAAGATTAGCTTATAACGTTTCTTAATGTGGGTTATCTTACCAACATGTTTTCCCATAGAGGTATTCACAGTTGAGTTGATTTCCAGTGACGTCACTTGGATCGAAAGGGCATGATTCACATTGTCTAGGTTCGCATGCCTGTTTGAGACTGGTTTTCCCGGATAGATCGCCTGATGAGTAGGCAGAAGGGCGTGCTCAGCTACACGAGATGCAGTCAGACTACCAGGGGCTACCAGAGTTGACTGAATTAGCTTGGCTTGGTTGGATGTTCGGAAAACTGACGCTTGTTTATGCCTCTAGGCTTTATAAGAACCAATGTACACGTTAATGTCAATCAGCGCACTGATACTCCTATATAACCATCATGATTATATCATCTTTACTTTCTTGCAATCAATTGAGTAGAGAAAGTATTATGAACGTTGAAATAATTTACTTTTAGATTTTTATGTATGTCGACGTTTCACGACCCAATAAGCTAGAAAATGTGTTTTTGCGAGTTCGTCTGTCTGTCTGTCTGTTTGTCTGTATCTTGGCCTGAAGCCGAAACCATTTCTACGTTAGAGCTAAATCTTAGTATCTTGGGTTTTCATAATGCACTACCGAGGTGTTTCTGGAATTAGATATGTAACCTTAAAATTAATGGTAGTTTAACTATAGGTAAATAAATAAATAATTAATTACTTTCTATAAATTGCCTCGAAATTATTTTATTAATACTTATATCTAGGTAGTGTTTAATATCAAAAACGAATGACGCATCTAATTTTCCCGTGAAAATTACGGAAAGGTTACTTCACATTGGCTTATTTTTAAAATTTTGACCATATTGGCGCAACTATTTGAGATGCTAAATAAATGATCATGTATCATTGTTTTTATTCCACTTTAATGATTTTTTATATATATTTTTATAAAATGAATAAATCAAAATTTTCTAAGGAATAAGTAAATATATATTTGTATGGAGCTCTTTAAAACGAAAATTGGTTGTTATTTTCTTTGGTGGAGAGAGCTATTCATTTTATCTCAATGTTTTTTGTAACAGTTTATATTATTTATTTTTTGTTCGTTTGTTGAATATGATGCTTTTTGAGATAGTATTTCTAAAACAATATATATTATACCGTTTCAGGAGTTTTAAAGTAAATTTCTCCATTATTATAAAGTGTGTGAGATGCACTGTACCATAAAGTATAACCTGCATATGTGGACACACGGAGAGTGTTGAGCTGGCCAAGACTGGTTGGACCTAGACCAAGAGGTCAGGACTGGATGTACCGGCTGTGTTTCCTACTCACTACGCACAAATGCCGGCTGAACCTTTTCTCTCAATAGTAATCAACGGACCCTTAGATCATTAATGTAGTTAGATTCGGATAACTTGTATGGGTAGTAAGATTGATTCAAAAATAAAGAATAAAATGTAGCCACATGACTATTTTCTTATCGTCCATACGATATAATGCTACTAGGGACTAAACACCAGTTAAGAAAACGGTTTGACATGAATGATAGAAACTGAACCGGCATCCGCCTGGAAGGAGTATAGGAAGCTATATTGGTGAAAAATAATCATTATTTTATCAGTGTATGTTCGAATTCTGACCTACCAAATTAAAGTTCGCCTTGATACCTGACTTTATCTTTAAGATTGTTTGTTTATTACATTTTTTTGAAATCCCCTACTTAGAGATTTACGATAAAAGTCATGCACAGCATAACTGGAAAGTACAATGTGGAATATTACCCTCTTCTGCCCTATCAAAACACATTTTGTGTAACACTAAAATTTTATTTGCTTAAAAGGGTGGGCTTCACCCTGCTGTATTATTTATTCAATATACTGCTTGCTTATAGCTATTGTAGGTGTTATATAACCCCTAGAAGGTAGATATTTTGTCGTTCACTTGTTATTCAATAGCAATATTGAAAGTTCATGCCAATAAACACTACAGCGAATGTTAAGATTACTTTCATATCGGGAGATGTACCTGGAGATTCAGTTATTCTTATAAGGAAGAGTTTAGTCAGGTGAACTTAAGCTACAAGCTTAACTTTTTAAGTTATCAAAAATTCACATTGTTTGAGTCAAATTGTTACTATAAAATAAATCATAAATATTATTATCTCCTCTTAAAATAATATATTAGTTGATTGTACGTATTTAAAACAACCTGTTCACTATGATTAAGGCCTATACAAATCAACAACAGACTCTAGCGCCCAAGTGCCGACAGACAAAATATATAGTTTAATTTCAAAATAAATGTTCAGGTAAAAAATTATTATTAAATAAAAAAATTACGACGCCTAGATTGGCTAACATTAAAATTAAAATTAAAATCAGAGTCCAAAATATAAACTGCCATAGTTTAAGTCCGTAGAGTATGAAAGTTTATCCTGACATTGTCCAGGTCCAGGACAGCACTCTTCCATCAAGTGTTGGGATTGAATAGTCGTCTTTGAATATACGAACATCACTCTATATAGGGTTTTCGTTGCTAGGGACGCAAGGTGGGGGAAAAGAACACTCGGTCGGTGACGTCCTTCTAGAAGATATCGACAGTCACGTAGCCCATTTGTTGTTAGAACTCCATCCAACTTCCAGAACATTTCTTCGATCACCTGATGTTATGGATATAGTTCACGTTTCTCCCATCAGAGAGCAGGTAAGCAGTCTTCCTCTATTCGAGGCAAATTCAGGCCGGCCTATTCGTTGATCAAGTCGGTGTGGACGTCAGCTGTTGGAATCTCATAGCTCACTTGGTCAACTCTTCGTACTAGGATTCTATAGGTGTTGGCCTGTCTTGCTGGTTGCTCTACCCAGAAGATACACTCGGTAAGTACATGAACAGTTTTATTTGTAGAGAGAATATTATCCTATAATATTCTGTTTTTATATTGTTCAGAATTGTTTATTATATTGTACCAAGCTACAAGAACTACAATAGAGAAGAGTACCATTGTTGGGGAGTTTATTAGTTTCAATACTATCTGGAGCGGGTAGTATGGATCAAATAGGAGAGTAACGTGTGAAGGTTAACATGGGGGCGGGTCCTATTGTAGCTCAATGTTACAAAGAAGGTTTGTCAGGGTATTGTCAACGTATGAGGTGTATCATGAGGGGTTGTTAGGGCATTTTCAACATATGAGGTGTATCATGAGGGGTTGTCAGGGTATTGTCAACGTATGAGGTGTATCATGAGGTGTTGTCAGGGCATTGTCAACGTATTAGATGTATCATGAGGGGTTGTCAGGATATTATCAACGTCTGGGGTGTATCATGAGGGGTTATCAGGGCATTGTCAACGTATGAGGTGTATCATGAGGTGTTGTCAGGGCATTGTCAACGTATGAGGTGTATCATGAGGGGTTGTTAGGGCATTTTCAACATATGAGGTGGATCATGAGGGGTTGTCAGGACAATGTCAACGTCTGGGGTGGATCGAGAGTGGTGACTATGGCTAGTTCTGCTTGACTGACTCCTTGTTCCATATGAGCAAGTACATAATACATTCGTTAGAGAATTTGTGTTTATTGGCTTGAAGGTCAAGTTTGACAAAGCTTTCTAGCACAATTTTATCTACCATCCCTATCAAAAACCCACGAGCCACCCGCTACTGGTCTAGTGTTGTATCTCTAGCACGTGCTAACTGGTGAGTGAAGTCGTCATTCAATTTGGTCACCTTAAGTTCATTTTATCCTAAACGTCAAGACTCTGAAGACCGAAGTTGTCGGTACACAATAAGTACCGGAAAGTGCCGCTTCAGCACTGTCTGCCAAGAGGTTATATCTATTGATCGCGTGGGAGTGAGGGAAGTCCCATATTTACACCCCAGCGCCCCTGGTGAGCAATAATCCACTCCTCCTGGTGGTAATATGGAAATATATTCCATTTTACCACCACCATCTGTACATTCTTCATGGTCCTGAGTTGACGATGAGGAACCAGCCAGGGTCCAGTTGTCTGTACATTTATTTTAAGTTCTAAGATCCCAGTATATGTTTAGCGAAAGGTAAATAAATATATATTGGCCAAACTATCACTTTTATAGCCATTGTGTTATAGTTTACAAATAAATTAATTTACCAGATTTTAAAGTTAAATCTATGAAAATTAGAAACAATATTTTAGAGTAAAATGTTTTTATAGATTTAATCTTACTTTATAAATATTTTTTAAATTTTCTAAAATAAATTCATACCTATCAAAAGTATTGTAATTGAAATATGTATTTTTTGAAGCAATAACGCGACCTGTTAATGACTTATCGCAGCACTGAGAGAAATAATATTTTTTTTAATAGCTATAATTAAGTCATCTATTTATACAGTTAAAATCATATTAAGGGGAAATATATTTTGTAATTTTTATAACTGTCAAAAGTATTTCTGAGGAAATGAATATTGATTGGCAATAAACAAATTAACAACGTTAAATGTTTTTTAATCACCGCATTTTACTACCCGTTCAGGCTATACCCATATTCACCAATTACACCAATAAGTTAGAGATGAGGAAGGTTGAAATGAGAGAAAGTGTACATAGCACTTGCGTGGAGGGAGAGTGGAAAGTCATTTAGGAGAAACCACTTTCAGTACACCCGACTGGTATTCGGACCTCAATCTCCTTGTGATTGACGCCTGAGACCGCACAGCCACCGAAGCAAGTCAGCTCATGTTCGTCAGCCTTACAGCTGACGATGGAACTGTTGAGGGTCCGGGGTTGATACCATACATACATGTGATATTCTATAACCGTCTTATTTCAGCTTTACGAAATATTCAGAGCGCTAACTTCCATCGGTGGCCACATGGAACAAACTTCAGGCTCATTAGGCCTGGTTTGTCGGTGAAGAGGTCAGAGTTTCAATATTGGCTAGTTGTATTGATAATAGGACTTACTAAAATGTTTCAACTCTACCTTCACGCAAATGTAGCTACATTACTTTTAAATTATAGCTTCCTTATATTCAATGTGTATATTCCAGGTGGAAATAAATTTAAAGTAATCATTCTAATTGTAATAAATCACCTTTGGAGAGTACCTCACGAGAAACTAAGCTAACATCTTAAATACAGAATAGTTGGGGAAAGGAATAATACATTCACAAGAGCCTTCTAGTGTAACTCTGTGAGAAAATTGTTGTATTAGCACACGAATTACAAACTAAGCTAATTATAGACCCTCCATAGTACAGTCTTTAGCCGATAATCACTGTTAAAGGTATAGCTCAAATCTAGCAAAATTGGCACTATTAATAATTAATGAGAAATGTAGCTGTGCTGGTAATCGAACCAAAGTATTTTGGTTCACTAAAGAAAAGTTCTATCAATTGTATTAAGCTATGTAAAATATAAAATAATACAATCGCTATTTGAAAACATTGTCTGCAACAACTTGTAATAATTCTTACGGAAGAAATTACTGGGCATATTATAATAAATGGTTATTGATTAGATCTCTAATGATCGTGCTAAAACACCAAACAATGTCATTTATTACCATATTATCTTCATGGTTTACATCAATGTTATTGTTATTTTGCCAATTAATGGTCTTACGTTCCAAATACACATAAATTCAGCGGTAGTTGCCCAGTGTTTTTCAGCTTATAATACTCTAGAATATTATATCCTGCATCTGATTGGTCGAATGCTTGAAGAGAGATCGCAGAATAATGAAGTCAGGGGTGTGGTTGTAAATCTCTATTCACATGCTTTCAGTTGGTTTGAGATTTTACAACACACATCTCTTTGTTAGTGTGAAGACACTTGAGATAAAAATTAAATATTTTAGTCCACATTCATATATATCTATAAGGTTATTTTGATGTCCTAAATAATGTGCGTTTGAATCACCAGTAGGCCTAAAATCAGCACCAACTTCAACTTCCAAATTGTTGATCAAAACCTTAAGTATTCAACTAGAATCAAACAAAGTATTCCATTGTAAAGCAAATCCATTCATTGTTACTATCGAATATCTTTATAGTAAATATATATATATATATATGTTTTCTCTCTATTTATCTATCTATCTATCTATCTATCTATCTATCTATCTATCTATCTATCTATCTATCTATCTATCTATCTATCTATCTATATATCTATCTATCTATAAATATATATAAAGAAAATATAAATATATTATAATTAAGAATTATGATTTATGCTTAACATTTTTGTTGGAGTAAGAAAAGTGTGATGTTTATTGTTGTGAAAGAGTTGGTAAGTATATATTTTAATATTGTTGGATTGATAATAAAGTTTTACCAATTTTATTTCTGTTGTCATGTTAATATTTTCTGTTATAGTGATACATTTCCTAAAAAAAGTACAATTTAAATGCCTTGGCACCACTATTCAGTTTCTTAACAGCAAAAATTACATATTTTATCTATATATGAACTATATTTTAAACATTACTAGATGATTGTGAAGCGGTTGAAATTTCAAGCATTTACAATAACTATATATTTTAAAATATGAATGGTTGTTTTGTACTGTGTACATAACTATAAATAAAAACATTCAATGTTAAATGAAATCACAACAATGGTATCTAGCAACCAGAATACAAGTTATGTATTTTCATATGAAACGTGTCTAAGAAAGAAGCCGTAATTATTTACCTACGTCAGTTGTAAGTTTCTTTTAATTGAAACCAAGAAGTAATATCATAGTTATCGTAACAGAGAACATTTTTAAATCAATATACCTATTTTAAATCAGTGTGTAAGTTAATTTCCAAACGGTCTACTCACTAGAGAAAGTCCAGAACGCAACGTCAAAGATGATATAAAAGCTCAGTGCCCTGAGTGTGTGTGTGAATGTGTGTGTGCGTGTGTGTGCGTGTGTAAGTCTTTGATCTCGATCGATTGGTCGGGAATCTACCTCTATGCTCACAACATTAACTTGGGGCTGGCTCATGCATTGTGTTTATTGTCAACTGTGAACCTTCTTTAACTTGTTTTGTCTTACTTTGTGTTCCTTACTGTTGTAATGGATGCGTATTTCTCTTACTGTGGAGGACTGAGTCGAGCCCGGANGAGGTGAGGCAGGAGATACGAGGTGAGGCAGGAGATACGAGGTGAGGCAGGAGATACGAGGTGAGGCAGGAGATACGAGGTGAGGCAGGAGATACGAGGTGAGGCAGGAGATACGAGGTGAGGCAGGAGATTAGAAGCGAGGGTAGAGAGAAACTAAACAAAACATAGCTAGAAAACCATTTTTATTCAAAACATAATTTTGAGATGAAAAATACAAATCTTGATAGTCGCAGGCTCACACTAAAGTATTAGACATCGCAAACTTTGGTGTTGATTAAAATTTAATGAGCCCAATATTTTCCCTTGAAGAGATTGGGACTTTCAATAAATGATTAGAATCAATCAGAAATACAATTATATATTTAGTAAGTCCCGTGATGAGATTGAGATTGAGTTTGTATGGATAAAATATAAAAACGCAGCCTACAAAACGTCCAACAATTTAGTATTTGATCAATCAAACTAAGGCACTCTAATCAGGGAGTCAAACTGGAACCGGAACCAGAACCGATAACAGAAATTTGCAGCTATTTTTAAGGAACCAGCTATGGGACAGGAGCCCTAAAAATAAATTACAAAAGAACCACAACGAGATTAAATCTTATTTTGAAATACTATATTTTTTCTTGTCCTCGGATTTTTTTGTAAATTTTGATGTATGTATTACCTTGTTCTTTTTGTATAGATAGATTTTAATTTGAATTGAATATATATATATATTTTTATTTATTTATTTAATTTAAGAATTCTATAATTAACGGTAGTAAAACGATTGAGTAAGAAATTAAAAGAACTGGGACCTAAAATGTTTACTGGAAGAACCGGAACAACACTTGTAAATAACACATATTTCGGTGACTCAATGATTTGAATTGGTTTGTCTGAGCATTGATGTTCACAATTTACAAAGATGCCCCTGATCCATGGCGTTCCTCTCCTCCACTCACATTCAGCACTACAATTAAGTCAATAGCGTTTTCACCTACCTTCATTACCGGTGGTCACATGGATTTAGGTGTCAATCTCAAAATATACTGGACATATGGTGACGGGATAAGGGCTCGAATTTTAGTCGTGAGAATTGAGGGTGATCTATACTGACCTATTTGCCCCTCTCCCTTCACGTAAATTTGGGTATAACTCCTCTAAATCTTACCTTCTCCATCCTTACCCCTTAATGTAGTATGAAGATATCCTGGACGTGGTGTGAGAATGATATTTTTCGTTAAATACACAAATATAATCCCACTATTACCTACTCATCATAAACGCGTGGATTCGTTCTCATCAGAAGACGTATTGCAGGTTAAATTAATCTTAGACGTGATTATAATTTCATTAAATTAAAATACTCCATTTTAACCCAATGTTAATATTTTAAATCAAGACCCAACTTATAAACAATTAAGTTTCTTCAGACCCATGCTGGGACTGAACCACTGTTTTCAAGATCAACGTGACCTTGTTTTAAGGTGGGAATGTAGGGGAGGGCGGTATTCTCTAGGTTATTTTTTTATCAAAACATTATATTTTGTAGAGAAGAAATCAAATAGTTCTCCAGTTGAAACCTGGAGTTCAATTTTCTTCACACGGTGACCTCAGCAATTGTTGTAAAGGGTGTCCTGGAATTAATGACAACATTTTCTCTTCATTTAAAAAGATCGTCCTCTAATACTGTCATGCTCATGACAGATATTCAACAACTGTTAGTATCACTATCTAAATAAATCAATACTTTATGGTTGTATTGGACAAATATTTGATTTATTTTGGTCGAAAGAATGTTTTACTATAAAAACCACGAAAACATTCCCCTTAGCTCTCGTTCCCTACGAAAATTTCACTCAAATCATAAGATAGAAAATTAAAACATGTATTTGTCTCCGAGTCACAAAGACACTAAACAATAATCAAATCTGAGCTGTTATTTAACAATAGTGTTCAACATTATCAAATCAATTCACTTTTTTCCATCGATAATATCCTTTTATTGTAAAGGGACATTTTTCCTTTCCTGATGAATTATGGACACACTAACACTCATTTATACTTTACAAGACATTTGATTAAGTCTCAAGCCGCATCAATGGACAAGCGGACTAAGAGGTCAAACTCGTATAGTCGATTGGCCGAGGGCAGGAGAGTGTAGCGTACTCAGGGTGTTTGGTTTCTCACTATTCCTCCCACCCAACGCTGGTACACTTCCTATATAACTCTACCTTTGTCATTTCTACATCATTAGTGCAGTCAAATAGGAAACATCAGGTTGGATATTAAAACGTGATTTAAAAAATAAACATGAGTCAAACAATTACAATTTCCTTTAAAAATCTAGAATATTGAAAACTGAGAAAAAACATATTTTGAAACAGAAAAAATACACAATTATTAAAATGATATTCCAAAAGAACATTAATTCCACAAACTATGCTACTATAACATTTCCTAAAAAAATTCTCTTGTCGGCTTCTCGTTGCAGCAAATCCTTTGATAACATCCTCAAAGTTCATATTACAAGAGTAATTTTGCTTTCAATGGTGATCTTGGCTCATAGTTAATTGTCTAACTTTTTAGAACAGTTAACCAAGATTAGAAAATTATATTTTCCTTGCATTTGATACAATCATCGAAAGATAAACCCTCAAAGCCATATGCACATATGGAAAATTTGTGACAAGTTTCTCTTTTGTTTGCAATTTTATAATTTTCTGCCAAACGGTTCCTGTACAAAGTAGATAACATCACAAACCCATCAACAAATTCTTCTTCTAGGTCTGACGAATGGATGTTGACTGTTTATTATTTGGCTTTGGACTGAATTTTAGCTTTTTTTAAATGCTTGTCTGCAATACTACTAAATTTATCATGAAACGTGCTTTTATGACTTATTTTCATTTCTGTGACGTCTACAACATGATGAAATAAAATAAACTTGAACTCTATCGTTTGTACTTAATTGTGGTACCAATTCCTCTGGTATTTCATAAATAGCCACTTTCTTTTCCACTTTTAGCCTTTTCATTGTCTGTGATCGGAATTTGAAACTAAATTATTTTGTCATTTCTCAAAATATTCTTATTTGTTTTTGTCGAAAACATAGACAAAAATTCAGAAATGCATGGTATAATTTATAAATTGCGCACAACTCAATTCCAGGTTCATGTAATGCTTTATTTATTCTATCAATGTTATTCAAAATATCTTCTCAAATGGGCTATTTAGACTTTTATTACGATTTTTTTTTTCATAAATTGATTTTTATTTAGCCATTCTGAGATATCAACCAGTGGTGCACAGATTTCATTGTACTTTTTTTAAATGATCTTGCAGCATCGTAACGTCAAGCTACAGCGGTCAATCAATTGTAGAGTGCCAAAAAAAGTAATTGCAGCTTTATGCGGACGTGGTTTCTTCATCTGTAGAGATAGACTTATCAATTCTAATAATGAAGTTTTCTGATTGAACTTCTGTGGAACATTTATTCATCCAAGCAAATATCTTTAAATTTTACTCAAATCATTTTAGTTTTCCTTTTGACACAGCTAGCTTTGTGTTGTTGCTTGTATCCATGTGACATTTTAGGCCAGGTCAAGCTCAGTCAACAGTGTAAAATATAAAAACAGAACATGACAATTTATTTCCCTAGTGTTTATTTAAAAGGCACACTTGCTCACTATATTTAAACAGACACAACAGTTTTGAACCAAGAAACACTGGTCATTGTTTAGTGACCAACACTTGCTCGTCTGTAGGAGCTTCAATTGAAGGTGCAGACGCCATCTGGAGGCTGTTATAGGGAGGAAGCGTTAAAGTCACACTAGTTCCATTAATTGAGGTAGTTAGTCATTAAAAAATACTTGAAAATTGAACAAATTTAATTGACATTATTCCTAGTCTAAAGGTTAAAATTTAATAAACGTTTACCGCTATTATAGCAAATTTTGTAGTAAAAGTACCTAAGACTTACTAGCACCAAAACCGGCCCTGGCTGTAGCTAGCTAAACACATCCCTGTTATGGCTGGCGTTTGAATCCCTACTGGGTGTGTTGAGGGTGCGTTTCGTACAGTATTTTACACTCTCCTTTCCCACAAATGTGGGTGCACGACATCTAAAACTATTCCTTCCTTATCTCTATCTCATCAGTTCAAATAAATTGCGGATATCTCGGCTGGGTAGTAAGACGTGGTACGAAATTAATGTAGTAGTTATTATTCTCACTGTAAATATTTGTAGCTATTGCAGGATGGATGTGAAATGTGGTAGAACTGTTACTATCCAAAAGTACTAAATTTTTTAATTTTTATAAATTATTTTCATAGACAAGATTTAGATTTAACAACTAACTATTAATAATTAATTTAACTTCTCGTTTGATTGTGAAGCTAGTTCCCTTCTTTTAACCGAACACGCCAAGCAAAATGCCACATATTGTCGCCTTTCTCAAGGGTAACTCTCCTATCTAAGTCAAATAAAAAACCTGCCAACTCCATGCGTGTGGTAAGCTAGTGTGAGCTGTGATCGGAGACATCAAGTGTGTGCCTGCCTGCCTGCCTGCCTCTTGTTCCGGCTTTGTTCTGAGCGTAACGGCCCTGGACTCCGGCTCGGCTTGATCCTCATCTTTCTCTTCTTCTCTATCATTGTCATGTACTGGAACTAAAAAAGTTACTCCTTTTGTTTCCGTTTTCCAGCACCAGAGCGCAGCCCAGACTCTGGTGAGTGGTCCTCCCTTTTTTCTAATTTATTTTCTTTATCAACTCTTTCATTTCTCCTTTCTTAATTTTTTTCTTTTCTTTTTACAGAATGCAGCATCCATTTTCAGAAATCTTAGTTTCAATTTTTTGTTATTTTCTTTTACTGTGACAGTCCATTTTACTCTTAGTCTCTAGAAAATGTTGCCCCTTTAAAAACAAAAAAAATATGAACGCGAAGTTGGTTATTGGGGGAAAGGAAAGTATGGATTATTTGAGCAAGATAACCAACTTGGTAACTGCGCAGTGCACAAGGTCAAACTTAAGAGAAGTGGTCACCATTCTTAGTTGACCATTGACCAATGGAGGTTTGCCATTAGAAAAGATTTGCATAATAAGTGTTTAAGATCTATAGTATATTGACATTCCAATGACGGAATTAATTCTTGACATATCCCAATAAGTATCCATAGGGAACAGGGTGAGTAGCTATATAAGTATTGACCTAAAAGAGAAAATGCCTTTTTTTGGTATCTATTAAAATGTCTATAATAGCCAGATATAAGTAGGAATAGATTAAACCTTATGGTTTAATTGACACAAAGGAAAAATTATTAATGGCAAAAAAAGTATTTAATAGTATTTTAATAATATTAAAATTAATATACCGTTTGACTTTTTACTGAGTTTAAGTTTAGGAGCTATATAATATTTTTTCATATTTGATTAGCTGGAATAGTTTTTATTGTCAGTTTCTTTGAGAAATATTTCATTCGTGGTTCAATATCAATGAAATCCCAATATTCTAACCTCCGAGTTGTGTTATCATTCTAAAATATTTGAACTCAATGTCATTGGCATACTGCTTGCTCAAGGATTCACTCTCTTTGAAGTGGAAGGACCATACTACTTTTCCACCCGTACAACTAACATGTTTCCTTACATGCACGTTCCCTTGCACTCAACAGATTGTCATGTTTGCGACGTATACCTACCTACATGTTTGAATTAATTATCATGATTTGTGATATCCTATTCCTGAATGTTTGTTGTTGTGTCTGATTGAAAACGAGTGCATTGATCAACAAGTCAAGTTGTTTTATATCACTAACGAAGGATTAAATATTATATTTCAGAATCTTTATAAATTCTGACTTGCACCCATTTTGAAAATAATTCACATACATCTTATGAAATATCAATAGATTAAATAAATGTACGCTTTTAAATAATTATAATTATGCAAAATAATTTAATATTCTATTGTTACAAATATACAATTTGGTACGATTTGTGTTTGGAAGAAAAATAAATGGTTACTATGTATTTGTTCTTTCAAATCATTCTTAAGAGTTTCATATTTGTTTTATATAAGTTTGCTTCTTCATCAATGCACTTCGTTCACTAACAAAAAAATATCCAATAGTTTTAGTGGTTATGTATCCTCTAGGACAGTGTTTCTTAAAGCGTGGTCAATGGTGGCCTACCGAATGGTCTGCAGGATCTCAGGAAGCTTATTATTCATCATAAATTAAATAATAGTGTTCACATTTAATATACAGCATTTGGAATGAAAATATTAAATGAGATATCCATACTATGCTGCATTTTTCTCTTTCCAAGTTATTTAGAAAAGGATGTACATACCAACCTTTAGTCAACAAATCTGGTCAACAAATTTAAAACCTTTTTACTTCTTTGATGAATATGATTTAAATGTGTTTATTTGCATCTAGGAAACTCAAAGTCACCATAAGACTTATTAGCTCTAGTTTTGAAATTAAAGTGCCCCCTTTATATCCAAGGAAGATGGGTTTGTAAGTCTTATTGGGATAGATATATGTAAATAAAAGAATCTATTTTATAAGGTTTTATAAGAAAAAGATTTATTTTAAACCATATACCAAATATAGAATGCTACAATATATTTAAAAGTTTCATGATCATTTGTAGAGATTTCCCGTTGAGTCATATAGGTTCTGAACGGGAACTACCCTTGAGCATTCACTTTTCCCGGGGCATCCCTTGGGACAGTTGGCAATAGTCTGCTAGTATTGCACAACTCCATTTGCCTTGATGTATCTTCTCCATTGCAGAAATCTTCTGTGAAATCGCTCACCATGCTCATCTCTGAGCACAACAACATTTTCTGGGAAAAAAACCAAGATGGCAGTGAAGAAAGTGAGTCTTCATTGACATATTACATCCTAGTTTGAAATAACTCTGTAGAAGGTTTTTCACCAATTCTTCAAAACTACTGACTCTGTTAATCCTCAAATAGTTTTTCACCACAAAGTTTTAAAGAATCCCAAGTATATTTTTTATCTCCATGGAGAACCTGATCAAAGTATTCATCATTAATGAGGTATCATATTTGGGGGCCAATCAAAACACCTTTTACTTCTGCGGCACTAAATTTAAGAAAGTTTTCCTGAAGGTAGTTGAAAGCAGGTCCACCTTAATCCATCGTCTGTATAAAGGTTTTCATCTGACCCAGCTTGATGTGTAATAGTGGCAGTGATATTTAACTCAACTTGACTATAGGAAAGTAGCTTACATTATTTATCCCTGATTTTAGTAATTTTATTGAAGGCCAGTCTTTCCTTGTGGGATTAGAAGCACATGCTATTGTGTCCTAATCTCAAAGTAAATAGAAAAGCTTGGTATAACACTGGTGCATTCCAAGCAGGATGGAAATAACTTTCAAGTCACTGCAGATTTCCCATTGGAGATCCTTGTATTTGGTGGCCTCAAGGAGAAGCTTCATACTGGCATTATGATTCTTTCATATGGACTGCAAGGATTATAGGGGCTGATGGTAGAGTGTAGCCATTGAAGAGTAGAATTGCCTTTAGGCTTCATTTAGAAGAATCTATAAAAATCTTCATAATTGAGGTTTGTAATTGATGTTGAGTGACTGCATCTATCCATTAATATCCGTGCAAGCAACAAGGTTGTATTCCATTTAAATAATTTAGTTAAATCCTTATGACAGCTTCGGTACACATAAACGTCAACATTAACTTGAAGAAAATTCCACTGTTGAAATCTTAGGCCTAAAATTTCAGCTCTATTTTTGGGTAGCTCAAGGTCTCTGATGAGATCATTTAATAATTCATCTTGCGTTATTCTGTGAAGCTCTTTCAATTTTAATTTAGAAAGAAAATTAGGATCAGTTGACGTTGAGGGCTCAGGTATCGTCTCCTGGTTTTATTTAAATTCCTCATCTGAATCTGATGTTATGGCGGTGAAACAGATATTGGAAGGCCTTCTCCATGGAGATCTGGTTTACTAGCTGATGGAATGTTCGGTTAAATCAAGGTACATTGTTTATTCTTTGACACTACTGGCAGCAAAGGTGATACCATGCAAAAGTAAAAATCTGTTAAATAGTTTGTTGGTTCTCTCCATACCATATGAATGGCGAAAAGCACTGAGCGATCTTTGTCATTCAACTTTCTGTTGAGATTTGAAGCACAAGTTTTATAGCAAACATGAGGAACCCAACGTTTTTCTTGATCAACAATTTTGTAACAAAAATATAATTCATATGCTTTTATTCCTATTGGAGTAATGGAACGCTTTTGTGATGCAAATGTCACTTCATCATAAGCATAACAAAAGCTATCAGAACTATTTATACCCCCCGTAACCCAAACCCTCACCAATTATGCGACTACAATAGAAATACAATGACTCATTGTTAAGGGATAAATTGCACACTAAATTTCCTTTACCACTAAATATCCCCCGCAATTCAAGAAAATCAACTAGGATTAACATATTGGAAACTAGAGTTAAGAATTACAATTTAGGAACATTTTCTATCCCATCACATTAAAACTAGTCAAAATCAACTACTTAGCTCACGGAAACATTTTGCTTTCTGAGCAGTGTTATTTAACAAAAGTTATGAGGTTCAGAATGTTAAAACAAATCAATTAACTATTACTTTTTATTTAAGGGTTATTATATATTTATTTCAATATTTAATTTAATACATTATTTGCTGTCTTGTATTTATATTCCTAAAATATAATTGTTCAAAACTAATGTTTTTTTGGTATAAATTTCAATCCCCCATCCCTTCACCTTATCCCAGGGCCTCAGTGGTCCCTCAAAGCACATAGCCTCCATTTATTGGTCGTCCATCACCCAAACTTTGAGAAACATTGCTCCAAATTATAGATTGAGCCAAGTTATACATCAATATGAACACTTGTTATGTTACTTTAATTAATAAACCAGCCTCACATAATTAGAGAAAATAAGAGTGGAGCCAAAGAACATTGAAATATTGTAACAGGACACAATTTTCAGAGAGTAAAACTGATGTAATGTATAAATAGTACACATGACCTGATGTAAGTCGATTGGGCTATCCTCCAATAAAATCAAAATAGGTTTATAGCAACAACGCCTAATGTCTTTTTATCGTATACATGCCACTTAGTTTTCTGCTCAAACAGGAAACAAATTAGAAATTAATCAAATAAAAAGTTTAAAAAAAAATTAGTGCAAAGCTAATTTGTTTTTAAATTTGAATACAGTAATAGTGAGCAGAAAGGTATTTACAGCCTCGATCAATATATATTAAATTGATTTTTTTATTGCGTTTCTTTTTCTCAAATTGCCAAATGTTCAACTAAATCAGTAGCATAACTAAAGGTCCCGGCTTGAGTCCTGCTTTGGTCAAAATATGTATATAGTTGGAGAAATGCGAGTTTCCCTTATTACAACGATAAGTTTAAAGTCTGGAGGCTGGGTGTTATGTCTGTGCTTGACTTAAGGTAGTTAGTCTGAGATTGTTGGAAGCCGCACCACAAGAAGCTCGAGCAACGTTAACAGGTTCCAACAAGAGTAGTTGCCACACAGCAACAAGAGGAGTTGCCCCACAGCAACAAGAGGAGCTGCCACACAGCAACAAGCAACACATGCTATTAAAACTCTACGGTAATAATAATAGTATTCATCTCTAATTGACTTAATTAATATAATGAGACATATGACGTTGCTGCCCTAGCCAATGGCTATATGTGTTAAGTGAATTTATTCTGTCCCACATCAACTGCCGCCAGTTCAAGTGTCCTATCTTTACAAACCTCTCTGATTAAAATAATCACACGGGTTTAAGGCATCTTCGTTCCAACTGGCCTGGATTCCTTCTTTTAATACGGGAATATTTTAAATTCCTGTTGCATTCCAACTTGCGTGGAAATGTTGAGTTGTTGCTCTGAGTGTTTTATCCTATTGAAGTGAAGGCGTGCATGCGTGATGTTGGCTGACCGCACCACTGAATGTACCGCATGTGTCTGTCTCTCTCGTACTCACATCTACAGCTGTGTGTGTGTTTGTGTGTGTGTGACACTCTTGATTACCTTCATCAGCTTACTATTGCTTAGAATTTAGATTATAGCTAAAAAAATCATCAATATTGACCTGCTGGTTGAGAGTATTAGGACCATCAACCTTGACCTGCTGGTTGAGAGCATTAGGACCATCAACCTTGGCCTGCTGGTTGAGAGTATTAGGACCATCAACCTTGACTTGCTGGTTGAGAGAATTAGTACCATCAACCTTGACCTGCTGGTTGAGAACATTGGACCATCATTGACTTCAGTAATATAAATACTCGCCCTATTTCGGTAAATCAGTAGGAACTACGAGTTAAGGTCTGTATTTGTAACATTTATAAACCAATTATTTTAGACAACAAAATCATCATATTACTTGATCCTGAAAACATAATATTTGATACCAAAAAAACTCTTTATTACCAGTACAACGGAAAATACAGCCATTTTAATGTTAATTAATACCTACTGTCAGCCATTTTGTTTCTGAGCACAAAACACCTAATAGGAGAGTCCAATCAAGGTGCTTCTGGTTTTAGTTGAGCTCTACGTGTTTCAAACAAGAACTCTACCAGATTTGGTGCTTTTATCACAAACTGAACAATTGTTACTCTTACCCACTAAATTAACATAACAGGTTTACCGCTATTTAATAACTTTATCACCATTCAACTACCATAATTCAGAAACCTTATCACTGGTCTGCTAATATCATTAGGACTGTGGGAAATATCTCCTAGCATAATAAAACGGGTACCATAAACATTTATAGAAAAAGATTAATTTGTTAACACTGTTATATTCTTGTCCAAATACTTAGCTATGGATAATTTTCCACATCAAGATGTAGGGTTGTATCACTAGCCGCAATTTGAGTTTTCAATATATTAATACTTCTATAGACAATCTGTATTTCTTATTAATTATGTAACGTGTCACATCTTCAAACCTTTAAATAGGTATATACTATAAAAATAAACACGTTAATCAAGACTATTTGACTTAGGGCTCTGCTATGTATGTACTTATTATACTTTAAATATGTGTAATTGATTCATCCCCGCGTTAACTGAACATTAGTATATAATTGTTTTGATCATATTATTATTGTTAGTAGAAAAGTGTTAATCAACCTGTATTTGACTGTTAAAATAAATGTACCTAAGTTAAGATAACATCGCTGGGAATTTTTAAACAACTACCATGATTCTATCAGTAGTGTTTTGAACCAAACTATGATGGATTTTATTGTAGAAACTTCTACATTCTTCTTGGGCTTACTTGAAATTAAATCTAATCCTTAAACTAGTTCATATGTTGAGTAATTTAATCAGCTTTACACTTTTATTTTCATACGATTTAAACGGTCTTTTAACAAGATATTTGGCTCATATAATGGGAATGGGATTATAACTAAAGGAAATACAGAATAATTAATCCAAATAAAAAATATAAAACCCTAACATGATGTTATTTGTAGTAGATATTTTGTAATTACTTGGATTTACTAACGTACAATATCTCAAAACAAACTGGTTACATAATCCAAAGACTTAAAAACTAGCTTAGCTCTAGAAAATATAGAAAAAACATTTCACAATGCAATTAATTTATCAATGTGAACTCATATTTTTACAACACTGATTACTAAAATGGTGGCAGTAATCTAACCCAAGACCAGTAGAAAGAACCTTTGACTAATGAGCTAAGCTGTTTGTATTAAGTTCTGCCATTATTTTCGGTGAAATATTATCCGTGAAAAATATCGTTATTATTTCTCTAATGAGAAGCACTGTTTTAACTGAATAAACAGATAGTTCTTGTGTAGTGTAAAGAGAAGTATTTAAACCCAAAAGTTATTAATTAATTAACATAAAATATTCAATTCAAAATTCAACGCTAAGCCATCACTAACAAAAAAATATGAGTGAATTAAGCAGTGAGGTCCAGCTGCTCTAAAATGTAATCATCACAGCTGGCTCCGAATGAATGGTTGCCAGCTGCTCCAACTTTTAATCATCACAGCCGTCTCCGAATGAATGGTTTCCAGCTGCTCCAACTTGTACTCATCACAGCTGGCTCCGAATGAACGGTTGCCAGCTGATGCAAACCATGATAATGTATGGCCAAACAATGGTTGGTAATAATCTACCATCAAGTGAAGTGTTGGTTTGTGTCCAAACACTAGTGTTCCAGTAAAACAAGTGAAAGTATCAGACAAACATAACTCTCCCCCGGCGTAAGGTGGCATGGCATGGCGGTAGACAACACAATTAATTGGTGATTACCAACCCTTTCTTCTAGCAACAATATTATAGGTCATCAGTCTTTCTAGCAGCAGCACACCGACCATTATAGGTCATCAGTCCTTCTAACAGCAGCACACACCAATATTGTAGGTCATCAGTCCTTCTAACAGCAGCACACCACCAATATTATAGGTCATCAGTCCTTCTAACAGCAGCACACCACCAATATTATAGGTCATCAGTCCTTCTAACAGCAGCACACCGCCAATATTATAGGTCATCAGTCCTTCTAACAGCAGAACACCACCAATATTATAGGTCACCAGTCCTT
>CABFWB010004704.1:35833-55085 GCA_902151455.1 Timema bartmani | reverse complement strand
TGAACCAGCCTTTAGAAATAGTGATATAAAGGACGGGATGGCAATGTGACCTTGAACCAGCCCCTAGAAATAGTGACATAAAAGACGGGATGGCAATGTGACCTTGAATAAGCCCCTAGAAATAGTGATATAAAGGACGGGATGGCAATGTGACCTTGAACCAGCCCCTAGAAATAGTGACATAAAGGACGCGATGGCAATGTGACTTTGAATAAGCCCCTAGAAATAATGATATAAAGGACGGGATGGCAATGTGACCTTGAACCAGCCCCTAGCAAAAGCTTCCATTAGAGAGGGATGGAGAGTTGAGCTTTAATGCCAACTTTTTCAATGTTCCTGACCACTTCCATAAAAACTGCCTATCTGCACTGCTGAGAAATTATTCAGGAAAGTAGGATTTAGATTAATAATAGACTTAATTACATGTAGAAACGGTTACAAACAATTTAAGAAGAATCCTAGTACACCCTGACTGTATTCAACGAAACCAAACCAAACCAATCTTTCACTGGCATCCCGATTCATAGATTATCCGTGTGTGCCCCAAATCTGTCCACAAGTGTTACTAACGGGCTAGTCTCAGAAATACAGAGATCAATATAGGCTATAGAAAATAGTTTAAATATTTCACTTTCAGTGCCGAAAACTGTATCTGCACATTCATAAAAAGCTACTTATAGAACAGAAAAGTTAACAGTAACTTATATCCATGAATATTTAGACACAAGTCGTTTATAGTAACCTAGCCTAGCTCCATCCAGTTCAGAGGAAGCCCAACAATCAGTCTAAATTGAAATCAAATAAAAACGCCTGATTTGTTTCACATATTCTATGTTGGCTGGAATTTAATCTGGCCTAAGATTACTAGGTCATCCCCCTAATAGCTAATCTCATCGTATTCTAATAAAAATAATAAAATAATTCAGGCATGACATGGCACTGAATAGAGCTCTCCCAAGTTTGTGATTGACATGTATATAGCATGGTATGGAAGAAATGATCACTATATTTTGTTTAATTTCAGGCGAATATGAGCTTATAAGCCGTATCCGTAAGATCGCCGATAAGAATAAAATATGGCGTAGTTACATTGGCATGGGCTACAACAGCTGCTGCGTGCCACACACAATAATGAGGAACATGTTCGAGAACCCAGGCTGGTGAGTTAGCCTACATTCCTAACATAATAACGAGGAACACGTTCGAGAACACAGGCTGGTGAGCTAACCTACATTACTCACACAATAATGAGGAACATGTTCGAGAACCCTGGCTGGTGAGTTAACCTACATTCCTCACACAATAACGAGGAACATGTTCAAAAACACAGGCTGGTGAGTTAACCTACATTCCTCACACAATAACGAGGAACACGTTCGAGAACACAGGCTGGTGAGCTAATCTACATTACTCACACAATAATGAGGAACATGTTCGAGAACCCAGGCCGGTGAGTTAACCTACATTCCACACACAATAATGAGGAACATGTTAGAGAACACAGGCTGGTGAGTTAACCTACATTCCTCAATCAATAACGAGGAACATGTTAGAGAACCCAGGCTGGTGAGTTAACCTACATTCCACACACAATAATGAGGAACACGTTCGAGAACACAGGCTGGTGAGTTAACCTACATTACTCACACAATAACGAGGAACATGTTCGAAAACACAGGCTGGTGAGTTAACCTACATTCCTCACACAATAACGAGGAACACGTTCGAGAACACAGGCTGGTGAGCTAACCTACATTACTCACACAATAACGAGGAACATGTTCGAAAACACAGGCTGGTGAGTTAACCTACATTCCTCACACAATAACGAGGAACACGTTCGAGAACACAGGCTGGTGAGCTAACCTACATTACTCACACAATAACGAGGAACATGTTCGAGAACCCAAGCTGGTGAGTTAACCTACATTCCTCACACAATAACGAGGAACATGTTCGAGAACCCTGGCTGGTGAGTTAACCTACATTCCTCACACAATAACGAGGAACATGTTCGAGAACACAGGCTGGTGAGTTAACCTACATTCCTCAAACAACCATTAGAAATATTTAATCCATTTATATGGATACAATATTTAACAATATAAATGATGTTAATGTTAAAATCAATGATTATTTTGAATATTTTGAAATTTTTCTTCCAGGTCAAATTCTTCTTTCCTTCTCATATCAGGAGAAAGTATTGAATCGTGAAAATTTTCAACCTCGAGATTATAATAAATTTTTACACTTTATGTGTGCCCGAACCCAAAAAAGTGTATTTTACAATCTCTTTGTCCCCATGTCTATCTGTCTTGTCTATACCTGGCCACAGATCTGAAATGGTTTTATGAATTTTGTTCAAACTTTATACTTAGATATTATAGCGCAATACTTCTAGACGATTTATTTTTATTTTGGCCCTAGCCCTCAAATTAAGGGTACCCAGTATACGGACGCGCTAATTTTTTTTTAGTTCCAAATTTTCCAAAAATATTTTTAACAATTTTATTCGAAATTGATATCTAAGGAGGGTTTTACCGGACAAATAACACTGTATACTTGTATTTCGAGTAGACATTCATTTGTGAGAGATTTTATAAAATTCGAAATGACTCGAAAATCGCTCTTACAATTCTATTTAAAATGTATGATTGGGGATTGTTTGACATGAAAACCAAACTGTAAGTTAAAGTGTTATTTGGGGGGGAAACTTGTTTAAGAAATATCTCTAGCTATTTTGTTCAAAATAAGTGTCTGCTAAGCTTTTTACATTGTATATGTATACAAATTTTGTGTTTTTTATAAACATCCATTTAATAATAGTTTACTGATGATTGATTTCTGAAAAAAAAAATTGAAACTTTTTGGAAATGGCTTCAACGATTCTGTTCAAAATCGGCTATTGGTTATTAGCACCACGTCTTACTACCCGTTCGGGTTACACGCACTTACGCTAATGTGTAATGGTAGGGTGATTAAGATATGAAATGTAGGACTTACAGTTTAAAGTGGAATACGAACCACGATGGAGGCCTGGCATTCCTCACATTCACAAGTTGTGATTAATACACGTCTTGTCAGAGGTGAAGGAAGGGTTTGGCAATAAGATAAATCTGTGTTGGGACCGAGGATTGAGCCCTGAACCCCCAGCACAGAAGTCTGACACCTTACCCCTAGACCACCAGGTCACCTTCAAAATTGGTATTTGGAGAATATTTTTCATGATAATAAATAATGTTTGTTGATTTTTCTAAAATAAATTAGTTTAATGGTAGTTTACTAATGACAAATTTTAGGTAATTTGAAATATTTCAAATTGGCCTTTACGAAAGAGTTCAAAATGGGTATTTGGGAAATAGCTTTCCATGATATTTTTTTACAAATATGAATCACTAAGGGTAGTTTAAAAATACACTCTTTTGGATTCCCCACCACCCAATATTTATTATACTATTTATGAGATAGTTTTTACGACTGTGTCGAACGAACCATTTATTAGCTTTGACCAGGGGCAACATAATATATTCAAGGCAAAACCTTTGAGTGTTGCAGTTTAATACTTTAAAGCTCAGATTTAAAGTATTAAAAGTAGAACACCAAGATAATATATATATATGGTATTATTAATGGGTCTACTTTTTATTTGCAAGTTGAATTTCAATGGCTTATGAATGTTAAAATATAGAGCCCTAAATAAGTAAAAAATGCCATTTTACTTTTTAAAACTAGTTCCAGCAAAGCTATTTCAATTTTCATCAATACCAGTATTAACTATCTAAATCTAGAACTAACTGTTGGCTGTCAGTGAAATACCTATAGTTAAAATTGACGCAATGTGTGTATTGTTTTCACTAAGCAAAACTATTTATTACTGAATTCAATCAGTAAAGGGTGTTTTTTTATATTCCGACCTGTACTGAGAAGGTGTTACATGTTCACTGGACTGTGTAAGTTATTTTACTTGTCTCAGTTTAGTGTTTATATGTGATTAATGCACATGACTCAACACTTTTTATTTCTGACTGTGTTTACTATGCGAAGTGTTTATTGTATAGTTGTTTCTATAGAATGGTGTCTGGGGACTGAAAAGCAATATGAAGAGGAACGGAGGAGAAGGTGGAAAGTGTGTTTCATGGAGCAAAACAGAATCCAGAAAATAATAAAAATAGTCGCTACAAGAGATCCTTGCAACCAATCATATTTTGATGGAAGTTAAAGAAGCTAAATATGCTGTAAAAATACACTTTTCCAATACTTTCAATTGAAAGATTTGCTATTATATAAATTAGTGAAGTGAAAAAGTAGGTCTCAGGAGGTAAAACCCTCAAATAACAGTTCAAGAACTAGACAATGCTATAGAAGCAGATCATCTAGTTATAGGACATGGAGTTTGAGACAGGACGAAAATGGAAACTTCAAGAAAATATGCCAATACAACTATAGAAATGATAAATATTTTATTAACGATGTACGAAATCTGCCACTTAAGAAACATAAAAAAAATGAAAGGCTTGATTAGCAAGCCTATTATTAATTCGGAAAAGAACAGCCACGGCCAGGTCAACCTCATTGACATGACATCCCAGACTGATAATTTGTTCAGATTTATTATGGTCCATCAGGTTTATTTGACCAAGCTAGCCTTACTGCAAGCACTGCAAAGCAAGATGGCTGCTATTTCTGACAATTTTGGTGCACTGTGCATTTTAGATAAGACAATAAAGAGTCTATTAGCTCATTTACATCCACAATAATTACATTAATCGACAAAGTTAAGAATGGTACATTGTAAACCAAGGCAGAGTCAAAGCCAGGCTTCAGTAGAACGAGCCAATCAGAACAAAGAGAACATTCAGACATTGTAAAGTGGCCTCTGCTTGGAGCAGCTCTTTAAAAACAGAGTCCTTCGTTCAGGGACCAAACAATCTCCATTCAAAGCGATGTCCAGTATCGAGTTCAGAGTTGAACTCAATACATCTACACTACGATCCAAAGTTATTAAAAAACGTCTAGGATTAGGAGTAGCTCCGAGAAGTAATCGAACAGAAAAATACATGGGAGGAGCAACATAAGACCAATGATAAAGATCTGGAAGAGGAAACGATGGCTGGTACTCCTTCAAACATTAATTCTTCAGCTAGAAAGGAAGACTGTGACAAATTGTCAAAATTGGCCAAGAGAATTAAATTGATTTCCGATGCGACACATCCTTCGGTTGATGTTGGAGGAAATGCCATCATGCCTATACCGAATGTGGATAGATCAGAGGAGACCTTCAAAACATACTTTACTTTGAAACAGGAAAAAGATAAATCTTTTCAACCCAACATGTCTTAGCTGCATGGCTTTCTGCAATAAATGAAATAAATGGTACGGTGCACCGCAAATACTTTCTCTTTCTTCTTAAAATAAACTGGTCCAGAAACACTTCTTCAAAGAGCCTAGATTAAATAATATACTGTATTAAAGAAACATTGAGGTTAGCTCTTAAAATTAAGACGGGGTGACCCAACTAACTTACAGCAACAATTAGATGAACATCACACATTGGCTGAAATTGCTTATAACGCCAAGAAAATGGACAATAGTTTATCAGATTGGGATGAAACTAAAAATACAACGTTTGAAATGCAGTAGCGCCTTTTATAAAATACAATTTTGGACCTACCATCTTACTCTGCATATCTGTGATGATGGGCAGCCATATTGCTATCCCTAGCATGTAGGAATAACTGGGAGAGGGACTAACGAAGTTGGCTCATCTTTGTATAGTTTCCTCATCAATGACCTGAAATCTAAAATTAGGAGTCTAACAATGAACTCGGACACAACAAGAATAGCTGCATTTCTGTTATGATCATAATGACATTACAACATTCTCCAACTTTAAAGACCAGTGATTCCAAATTCTTGCTTTCTGGACACACACACTCACACACACACACACACACACACACACACACACACACACACAAATGGAGTGTTATTCATATAATAATCTGACTGAGAGGAAAAGTACAATGGTGACATAAAACCTCTCAATGACTGGTAGAAATTGATCCCACATATATTGATAAAAAGAACCAGTTCACTGTGAAATAAATATTTCGAGAGGACTGCTTGGACTTTGCTGCTTTATATAAGGTCCACTTCAGCTGCGCAAAGTCAATATAGATGGTAATACTGCAAATTGGAGACGGATCGTGTGGATATATTAAAAAAATATATTAGCTTGACTTACTTTATCATACAAAAACATTAACTGAAAGACATAATTTATTATACAACAACATTAAACAAAAATGACTTAAAAACAGCGAGTTCTAGGAGAAGGAGAAAAATCGATACACACCTAAATTCACAGCTGAAGTACATGGGACCTAATACAATAAAACTCGATAAAAATGATTTAATGGATCTCCTACAGTTTGCTTCTCCTGTCGCCCACCATTTCTACAGGAACCTGTAGATATCAGAGTCCCACAGAAATGTACAGCCAGATACAGTAGGAAATGAAAGAGAGGACGACGATTATTTTGCCGAACAGTGATGACTTTCTTAGAGTAAATTATTGTTGAAACATCATGTGGAATATTCCTGTTGCGTGTAACGCTAAAAAAGGTTGCTTTTCAAACATTATCTCTGTATAAATAGTGTAGAAATGAGTGACATGATATTATGCAAAGTGTGTTATGTCAACAGAAGCCTACATTAGTATGCGACAATTATATACAGTAACATGTATTCATAATATATAATCTTGTATGTCACACTTTGCACATATTGATTTTTCAAATGTATGGAATTTGCCTATTTTCCAGAACTTTAGAATTAGTTTTTCACAAAACTGTTGCTTTGTGACTCAACACAGTTTTTAACACCTAGCATGGCATTAATACTATAATGTACCCACTCATTATCAAAGTTCAAACTGGATTGTACTCAGCAAGGCTGCACTCACCTAAACTTTCCAAGTATTTTACCTTGTCAAAAGTGTTTTCTATTGGCTGGACATAATACACAGCCACTGATACAAATAAATGGTACAGTGCTCCACGCTGACTTCTTAGCTCCTTTATATAAATTATACCTATAGTTTGTAAGATATGTGAAACGAAATAATAAACATTGTAATTGAAACTTACGGGCAACAAAGGAACACCACATTTCACCAAAAAGCATGAAATAAAATATTAAACTCTGCCACAAAAACACATTATTGGTTATGCACATTTTCATGTCCCCATTTTCCAAACCTCTCTTTAATGAAAATTATATTTGCCTATAACTCAGAAAATATTGATTTTATCAAATATTCTTTCAACTAAAATTGGTTTATTTTAAGATTCCTAAAACTTTGTGATAAGCTATTCCGTATTTCAAAGAATCTCGGGTGTATTATGACAATTATTGGAGATTTTCGATTATGTAACACATATGTACTCTCAAAGAATTTTCATGAGAAAATGAAATGCTATATTTTGTTTTTAATGTTAAAAGGGCCTAGATAAGAATTTTAATCAAAGTAGTTATGGCCAATTTTAAAAAATCACTCATTCTTGTTCCTATTCCCCTTAAGTAAACTAGCTCCAATTTCAGGGTTGAATGGACGATTCTAAAAATATCCCATGAATAACCTTATGTAAACCCTAGATACCAAATTTTAGCCTGATCGGTATAATGGTTTCGGCTCTAGTCCCAGTAGCAGACAGACAAACGGATGTAATGGCTTTGCATAAAACACTTCTTCAGATTCAGGGGGAACTTACACGTCTACATCTTCCACAATATTGAATCCAATGTTTGTTATGATCGTGAGAAAGTAGAAATAGTATAACCTACGTTCAATATGTGAACCAAGGACAGGACACAATGGGGTAACACCGGGAGGATGTTACTCTGCGTGACGTGGGTATAACGTATCTGACGTCAATCGTCGAATGATGTTCAACACTCTGTATCCTTGGAAGATACCGATAGCACGGCTGCAGTCTAGAACATTCCCCACGCTTCAAGACAATGGTAGAATTAGAGACGTGCCTCAGCAGTTCATCGCGTTACACTCTGTTCTACATGGTAGTGATAACGGCCATGTTACATGCCATAAGTTACAAATAAACTCTTATATACAAGTGATGGTGCTGAAAAGGCAGGGAACAAGACCAAGAAGGGTGATGGAACTGTAGGGAGTAGATTTGAAAGAAGCAAAGCGTGTGAAGTGTCTGGGTACTGTGATTGAGGCAAAGGGGGGGTAACAGAGAAGATATAGTGTGAGACAAGGACAGCAGGGAGAGGTTTTCTATAGGTGTGAAAGAGACCTGCTATGGAGAAAAGAAGTGCCCTTGAAGTGTTGTACAGGGCGTACTTTGTACCCATTGTCACACATGCAGCATAAACATGGACATTGAATGTAAGAGAGACTAGGAAAGTGGAGGCTATGGAGGAGGGCATGTTAACTGTCACGAGGAGAAACAAGACTAGGAATGAAGTTATCTGGGAAAATAGAGAGAGTACAGGGAGTACATGAGATAGTAAAGGAAGCAAGTATGAGATGGAACGGGCATGTAATGGGGATGGAAGGGGAGAGGATTCCAAGAAGATTAATGGATATGAAGTATGTAGGCAGAAGCGGATTTACACTATAGGCCCACTAGGCACGGGCCTAGGGCCGGAGGCTTTAGGGGGTGGCAAATTTTGGATAACATTATTTTTATTATAAAATTTTGTTTTAATAATAACGTTTAAAAATTATTGACTAACATTATCGAAATAGTTCAAGTTAAAGTCAGAACGACAATATTTATTTTTAAATAACAGTACTTTGCAATCGCTTTGTAACTGACTTAAACCATCAAAAATGAGCATACTTGATTATCCTTCGTAGAAATCTTTTCTCGAATACTAACTTCCTCCCCCTCCCCCCTCCCCCAAACAGAATCTTCCTAAAGCCTTTAACAACAGTTAAAAATGCAACGCTGCCAAGTCATAGCTTGAGTAACTTACTACTACACGCTGTAGTTCGTAGAATTCTTTATCGAATGTTTTACTTTGTCTTTCTCCTAAAGATTCTATTCAACAGTACGGAATTATTATTACTGGTAGGCTAGTTGGTCAGTGGTTTTGTGTTTGTGGTGCAGACATGGCTGTTCTACTGTGAGACATTTGAATTAAATAGGAATACTCTCTATTTAGTAACAATCTATCTGGTTAGTTATTATTATTATTACTACCGGTATTACTTTTATTATTATGATTGTGATCTATATTAATTTATTTCGTTGCTAATCACGTGATTAGTTAAATGAGTGATAAAAACAAACACCCAAAATTAAGTGGGACGGCATTTCTTAAACTGGCAAAAGAAAAGCGAGAAAGGGAAGCTAAAATTCTGAAAACGCTTGGTAGAGTGGACACATTTTACAAGAAATGTGGCTAGTTCAAATAAATGTACTGATATACGTGATTATAACATTACAGCCATTGTGAAAGAAGTAAGTCCGAACAAAACAGTGGCCGAGGAGGAAGAAAAAAACCCACTGTTTTTTAATTCGAGTCACATGTAGGCCTGTGTGTTGAATCAGCTGATAAAATCAGTAATAACCTCATTAGTGATGATCCAGTGGAGTGGTGTGTTAATGAATCAACAAATGGGATTCATCTACGTCGTAGAGTTAATCAAAATGATAACAATGATTTTTCTAATTAAAGATGTCTCATAGCAGGTAAAACCAGATATTTGAACAAAAGTGTTTTTTATCGCAAACTTTTAAATGGTGAATCAACTTTACGTGATTACTTAGTATATTCCTGTAGTACCAGTGCAGTTTATTGTGTGCCATGTAAATTATTTGGAGGAAAGACCACGATCGCTACTCACGGTATTTCAGATTGAAAAAACATTTATACTATTTTATCTCAACATGTAAATTTGCAGGAACACAAAACTGTGAGTTGACGCTCTTAACAAGGAAACAATCTCTTAGAACCGTAGAAAATAATTTCGGGTCTTATGTTCAGGCAGAACAAATGTCCTGTCGCAATGAATTGGAAAGAGTATTTGCAGCAGTGGAAAAGCTAACAAGTCGTGGACTTCCCCTACGTGGGCATGAAGAAAAATTTAATTTACTACACAACGGTCAGTTTATGATGTCTAATAAACTTATAGCCGAGTTCGATACTTTTCTCGCGGAACACATTGAACGATATAGAAATCCGGGACAGGGGCATACAAGCTATCTGTCTTCAACCATCTGTGATGAAATAATCGAATTGCTTTCTGAGCGAGTGAAAACTATTGTAATCAGTGATATCAAACAGGCCAAATATTTATCTATCATAGTCGATTCTACTGTGGATATTTCGCATATCGATCAATTATCTTTCATGTATGTGGACAAAAATAGCGAGCCTGTTGAACGTTTCCTCTTTTTTTTTTGCCAAACCCAGGACATAAGTCTAAAAATCTAGCTGAAGCAGTAATGAAAGTTTTGGATACAGATTGTATCGACATTACTGACTGTAGAGGCCAATCTTACGACAATGCAAGCAATATGTCGGGAGCATATACATGTTTACATTCAAGAAAACAAATCCGAAAGCGCATTATGTGCCCCACGCAGCACATTTATTGAGTTTAGTTGGCACTAGTGCCGCATGCTGTTGTCAGGAAGCTTGCTCATTTTTAAATCTAGTGCAAAACATTTACAACTTTTTCTCTAGTTCTACCCAACGCTAGGAACTACTTTTTTTTTTCATGGAACCAAGAAGCAAAACAGTAAAAAGTTTATCAAAAACACGTTGGTAAACAAAAGAGGAGGAAAATTGTGAGAGTGTAATCAAGGATCTGTCACATATTATCAATCATACCTGTGAGAAACCACTGGTGTGAAATTAGGCCTCAGGTATAATGAATAAACTTAATAAACTAGAGACAACATTAATGATGACAGTTTGCAAGGAATTACTCCAGAGATTTAATAGTGTAAGTGGGAAATTGCAAAGTGTCAACTTAGATATTGAAATAGTGCATGGATTATTTGAATCACTTGTGCAGTTTATAAGTTCTGTTCGTAGCATGTTCGATTATTATGATCAAAAATCCACAGAGAAAACTGATAAGGATTACGAATGTACATATAAAAGGTCAAGGAAGCGCAAACTTCATACCGATGAAGAAAAGGACATTGAAGTTCTTCTGACTGGTAGAGAGAAATTTAAAGTTGAAGTGTTTTTCCCTATACTTGCTAAATTACACACTGAATTAGTGAGGAGGAAAGAATGTTGTAAATTAATGTCAGACACCTTTATAGTGTTCAGAAAATTCACCAGATGTAATTTCCATACGCGCAGCGAAGCTCCAGACGTTATATGGAACTGATTTATAGCCACCCTTCCCAAGTGAATGTGTACATTTTGCAGGACTTTTAAAGGCTTATGGGATTAGTGAGGTACCAATAGAAATGAGTAGATTTCTACGCAAAGAGCGGTTACAGTTTATGTTTACAAATGTTGACATTGCACTTAAAATATTTCTGTGTACCGCACTTACTAACTGTTCAGCAGAACGCTTGTTTTCGGCTCTTAAAAGGTTGAAATCTTACCTTCGTTCCACTGTATCAGAGAAGAGATTGAACGTCTTGTCCATTCTTCAGATCGAAGCCGATCTCTTGACTAATGACCGTCTCAACTATGAAGATTTGATCAACAAGTTTGCAACCATCAAAGTGAGACGCAAACTTCGATGAGTGCCGAGTTTTTTCTTAGTCTTTATTTTAAAGTTTTCAGGTTCGGATACGCTTATTTTAAAAATTCTATCAACAACTTATATAACATATCCAAAGTTATTTTAAAACAATTTATTTTATTTTTTGGTGGAGGAGGTAGCATATTATAACTGTGCCTAGGGGTGCAAAAATCTTAAATCTGCCACAGTATGTAGGGAAGAGACCACAGGGAGACCAAGAAAGAGATGAGAGGAACAAATAGCAGCAAGTGTGCAAGTGAGAGGAGGAGTGTGAAAGAGAGTTTGGGATGAAAAATGGTTGAAGGACAGAGGGAGATGGAGGTATATTACTTAATGGACCCGGCCACAGGCTGGAAACAGTTTATGATGATGATACAAGCTATACATATTATCAAGCTATTTTAAATATATTTAGTATGCAATATGTTTGTACATTCAAACGTATTTAGTTGATCAATCTAACATCAACCCAAGCTAAGATACCAGGAAAGAAAATTCAAAGTTGTATTTTCTCTCAATATGACTTCCTCTTAAGATAATCTAAAAGTAAATACATTTATCTTTAATTCCAAAATTTTACATAATTTAAATTGGTTGATTAGTATGAAATAATTATACATCACAATTTGACTTATTCCTAACCTATTCATTAACATAATTATTTTTAATTTAGATATGTATTTAATATAATTTGGTTGAGTTGCACATTTGAGTATAATTTACAATTTGTGTTGTCTATTTTAGTTTATGATAATCATGGTTTACTGGTAATAACCAAATCTTTAAATAAACTATGATTTACCAATACTTAGCAATACATATTTTATAGTCGCCTTAAACATTTAATTAATAAATTATTATAAATTGAGCTTGCGGCTTTGACAAATTAAAGACTTATAACTTAGTGTACCGAAACATTGTTTGTGATCATACAGGACGACTCAATACACGCCGTATCAACCGGAAGTGGCCCAGGGTAGACTAGAAGGTCTACTCAACTACCAGACCATGGTATCTGACCTGACAGGGATGGAGGTAGCTAATGCTTCTCTTTTAGATGAAGGCACTGCTGCCGCTGAGGCAATGAGTCTCTTCTTCAGGTAGGTCCATGTCTACAAAAATTTAACTTATTCTAAATTGTTTGTCTAATGCTGTCTCACACGGTAAGGCACGCCAGGTCTATCACTAGTATTTATTATTTGGAGTGATTCACAGGAATGACTTCCCCCCTCGTGGTTTGCTGGTAGATACAGGGAATCATTGAGCAGTCAGTAATTATTTGTCACCACACAATGGAGGTGAATTGAGTAAAAGCAATTGCGGAGTACCTATATATTACACTTACACCAAATGATACAACACACACATACAAAATAAGTATATACTTTTTGGGTTTTCCCACTAAATAGTGTGTTGAGGATGTGTTTCGCTTTATAAATAAATATACATATTAAAAAAATATAAATTAAGGTATTTTCCATCTAAATTTTCCAATTATTTTAGAATGCCCATTCATTCATTTGATAAGCTACTAAGCATCATACCCTTAGAAATTTAAAGAAGTGATACAAACATAAGAGCAATTGTTATTGCAACCTAAAAACTGGCAGTAAATTTAAGATTTATAAACAATTTGGTTAGGCATTTAACACAAATGGGCATCAATTTTTACCTACATACATACCTAACCCCACCATCCCCTTACGGCTTAGGCAAGAAACTGTGCATGGAGTTTAAAAAACACTCCGTACTTAATCCATCCTCACTAACTTTCTCCACACTTCCCTGTCCTTGCATACCCCCTTCGCTTCAACAACATCCCTACACCGAGTCATACATGCTCTTTTAGTCTTAAAACTATTAATGTTTCTCTTTTTCACACATTATCCTACAACATTTAGCCACGTCTTACATGGCCTACCACTTCCTTTTGATTCACACACTCTACCTTCATATATTTGTTTCATCACTCAATCCACACTCATCCTTTCAACATGCCCAAACCATCATAAGACGCTTCTTTCACATTGACCTATTGGATTCTCTTTCAAAGCTCACTCCTTCAGCACCCATTGATTACTGACTCTATTCATACGAGTCTTTCCACATACATTTCTTAGATATTTCATTAAAACCACATTCACCTTGCTTTTGTGACAAACCCACTCTTCACATCCGTAAAGCAAAGTTGGCGTTTACACACTTCTATGTACTGCCATCTTTGCCTCTTTCAATACCACCTCATTTTTTGCAATATTCCACATACATCCAAATACTCTCCAAGATGCGGATTTTTACTGATTTCACAATCTGTCCTTCAATTTTTACATAGCATTCTGCACAGATATACAAAATATTCAATTGTTCTAACATTTTCCCATTTATACTAAGCGGAGAATAATTTCCTGATCCGTCCTTATCAAAAACTATCACCTTAACTTTGAAGACATTTACACGAAGATACATTCTGCCTGTTGCCACATTCTGCAAATCACTTTGATTATCAGCCATTAATACGGCATCATCTGCGTATAACAGAACTCTCACATTCACATTGTACATTTCCTCACAAGCATCCTCATACACTTACCCATGAATACATTAAACTGTCACATTTGCTGAGCTACGTGAGTTCTAAAATTATTTATATCTGAATATAATATCCATAAACATTTCAATAACATATATTAATTTCCTATTTCTAATACATTTACTAACATGTACGATTTCAATAAAATATAAATGAATAGACTCACCCCGACTGCTATTCGTTCCGCGCAAAGCATTTTTTACTTCTACTCCACGTAGTCGACGCGGAGGAACTGGACAGGGGAGCAAACAGCACTGCCATGGAAATAGACCAGGTCCAAGTGACGTCACCGGATCGGACGCTTTCAGAAAACCTTCCATAGGGAAGAAAAAAGAACATACCGTAGCCGAGAACATTCTATTGCCGGTTTGTTAGAAAGAAAAGAGACTCCACTTCCTCCTTCCACGTCGACACCCCGCCCTCCTTCCTGTTAGCCTTTCCTAGGGCTTGGACATTTTATAAACCCGCGGAGAACAAAGACATGCACAGGTACAGATACAGATGTCATAGAGCGACAGAAGACATACGAGCACGATCAGCAAAAAACTCTCGACGGCAAATTGGTTGGAAACATTACGTTGGTAGTAATCTCCGGGAATGTAACCAAACCATATATTGTAACTTCTCTTTGTACATAATGTAAATATGTTAGAGTAAAATATTATATTTTTCCATCAGAAGAATAACCTTGTTTTTGGTCAAAATAATTTTTTTTTATTTAATATTAATAAACTGTTAAAATGTTTCTTGCGAAGGAACAAACCATTTGACTTAGTTTTTAAAGTACGTATTGAAATATTGAATGTTTCACATATATATCTTATGTATTTTGTGAAATATTTTCTGGCCAGGAAAATATCCAGCTTAAATTACGCTAGTAATATGCTATAAGTTAACTGTAATATTCAAGTCATTTCCCCTCTGGATAACATCATAATTATGTTTATGGCCTATCAGGGACGATAGTGAGTAATTATGTAAAAATCATTCAATCCAAGATATTTGGTAAAGTCCCTTCAGGAATAAGGTTCATTTATTTGTCGTCCATGTGACATCTTATGGTGCAATTTGAGTTGCCGTGTTTGAGATGGAACTTTACTAAAGAAGATTGTCTTGGAAGTTGTGCTTTTTCTGGTAAAATATAAGTTTATAGAATATTAAAGTTCTATCAGAGAGTATAGAAGTTAAGAAAGTTGTAGCTTTCTTATTTGCAACTATCGAATATTTCGTATAGGAGAATGAATTTAATATATAATTGTCTTTTATATAATTTACTTTGATATTTTTTATTCATATAAATATAAGACCATTATGTATGTTGTTTTTTAAGTCGAAATTTAGTTATTTAAAGTTATTTGGTTAAATAAAGTTGTTTCCTTGTTAAATTTCAGTCCTTATCTAAAGTTAACATATAGTTTTGTTGTTGTTTTTAGTGTTTCCCGTCTGGGTCCATTTTACCTTTTGATTGTTTGTTTACCTATTCTATTTGACAATAAAATATCTATTGGTTTAAAACTATATTGACGTGTGGACTTTCCTTTTTGTATATTCTTCACATTCCCTCTCATTTTAGTATTAATTAATTTAAGTCCACCGTTCTTTTACTGTCAAGTAAAATGGGGGCGTTTCTAAACAACCATGGGGACATAATAAAACCTTGTCCAACATCCTGTTCAATGTCAAACCACTATCCTAAAACTCCATCCACCCTAACGCAAGTTTTATTTCCAAAATACACCATCATAATTGCATTTACTAAACACAATATATCCACACCATACTCTCTCAGAACATTCAATAACCATTTTTACCTATTTGGCCACTATCCTGATACATATTGACCGCAAACAATTTTTAATTGAACAATATTGTATCCATAGCCTACAATGGTGGATGACTTGTCTAAGTCATAGCTCTCGCAATAGACTGGCTTGCCAATGCTGGGAAGGCTGGGTGTAATGAAAGAGGTCATGGGGATTACTCAAACAAAATTGTTAAATGCGTCAAAACAGTAAAACGAGTGTTTCCCTGTTTAGTTATTGGCAGAGGAGAAAATAAAATCTACAAACACATGCTACAGCGGAAAATGGGCCACATTGGAGGGCACTTACCTAAACTTATTATTTTGAATGTGTTTGGACCTGACGCAGGTTTTACAAGTTCTCTCTTGACCATGTCCATCATAATACATTCTCTTACAAAAGATGCCCGTCTAATTTTAACAATGGTCTTGGGGACTCCTAAGCTCCCTCCAATGAGAGACAAATGGAGATACTAAAAGATCACCTCCCCAAGTTTGCCGGGCATGCGTCACGGAATGGTCACCACTTCACACAAACAAAATACCCCCCTTTCAATTTGTGGAACCCCTCTTTATCTCGTCAATAATTATTGCGTATATGGTTCTGCCCTAATTGAGTAAACACCCCGGAAATTGGGCTAGAGTAAGGCAACACGGTGTTCACCATCGCAGAGGTCTTGGTGTACCGCTCAGAGAAAATAAGCAGACATTTCAGGTCAGTGGTGGAATAAGTGGAGAAGTGTGTCTCCACCTTGGTTTTTAAGAGCATCATGTCACCCTAAAGAAGAACCCCCAATCGAGATTGTGTACATTAAGCTCCCCCAATATGATATCGGGAGATGAAAGTTGCTCCTCTTAGTAGCACGCTCACCTGGTGGTAGGTTACAGACCACCTGGAGACTAGGAACATTATTAATATATTTACTCTAAGTTATATATATTCCTTCTTGTTAGGATAGCAACACCAGCATTTACTCGATAAGATATAGGTTTGTTGGTACAGCATTGGACGGTCAGAAGGGCGAAAGTGGGTCACCTTAAAATAGGAAATTGAAGGGTATATAGCAGATATTAGTACATAGTTTAATATCATGGATATGAACATAAAAATACCTTCAATTCCACTGTAACTTGGACGTTATAAATTAATATGAACATTTAGTCGTTCAAGCATTTTAGTACATTATCCTTTATACTTGTAGCTACGCGCCTCACCCGGATTCTCCTGGAGCTCTCTTTGAGGGAGATTTTTCCACCTTTCCTCAAGAGACTGGGGCAGTTTGCAAGGGTGCCCATGTGGGTTTCACAAATGGGGGTGAATTGGAGTTACATCTGCCTGGGTTGTGTCCCCCCCTCTCTCCTAGAGAGAAAATTTCAGGAATTTAAACTTGTGAGAAGGTATTTTAAAGCATCTGAACATAATTCTGAGCTCATTATGGGAGTTTGAAGAGCCAATTTTATCAAGAACAAAAAATCCTGGATAATTCTGAAAAAATAAAATGTTCTTGTATCTGAACCCATTGAAAAGAAAGATTCAATTTTTTATAAGTTTATTGAACGGAACAAAATTAAAAGAAAGCTCTTATAGAGGGAATGGGAGGAAGTCTAGATTTGATCAATTTTATCTCTTGTTAACTCGGATATTGATGATTCAAAATTATTGTTAACAGCAAATTTCAGCCAAATACCAAATACACAATTATTTTGATTTTCTATAATAAATTAACAAAAGACTGTCAGTAAATATTGCAGAGTGATAGGGGTCTCCTATTGCCCATGGCAGTGTCTCCTTTCACCTAATTTGGATTGTATCAAGCTATATTAATAATTAGACTCATGGAGTAGAGATGAACAAGGTAGAATAATTATGGGGAACCAATAATTGTATTAAAAACTAAGGACTGGGTCAGTAAAAATGCGTCAATATTGATCTACTGTAGGCGTTAAGTACTCAGTTTAAATCCCGCTCAAATCAAACTGTCTTAGTCCTATTCCTGGCGGCGTGTGAAAAAAGATGGCGTAGCTTCTGAAGCCTGAAACAAACACAATTATGTATAAAATGACTCTTCTTGAAGAGAGAGAGAGAGAGAGAGAGAGAGAGAGAGAGAAAGAGAGATAAACTATAAGGTTGTGGAAAAATAGACGATGGCTTGGATCGTAAACACGCCTGAATTATTCTTCTATTAATATCAAGAGTGCAAAAAAAAGTTATTGTACGGTATCTAGAAGTTTTGAAAAATAGCGAGATGTTTCAGTAGAGTACCCGAATCGCTGGTCACATGTTCTAAGAAGACTTCACCCATGCATTAGGCTAGTTTTTAGTGTAACGGGGAGATCAGGGTTGGAAATCCAGAAGGGTGTACTAGTATAGTTTCTGCTAAAAGATTTTCAAATTTTCCTCCACGAAAATTAGTGTACATTTTCCATAAAATGTAACCTTATCATCCTTACGCCATATAGTAGAAAGATGTGACTAGCCTGGAGGGTAGTAGAACAAGGACAAAACAAGATTTAGTCTTAAGTTTCTCTTTACTAAATGTGCACAGCTCTCATATCATACACAACTTGGCCTATGTTTTAAACCAAAAGTAATACAAAATACCTGTACACTTACATCCAGTAAACTAACTAATACCATTAAATTGTGTTCAAAGTTACGGCGTACAACGCTGGGAGAGCAAAGCTGTGCAAGCATGCATGTACAACAGGTTGCATATAATCTAGGTGCGTGGCACTGCACATATAGTAATGGCAAGCACTTCTGTACATTAAGCAGCGCTGTGTGTTGAAAGGACCGGGGATGCACCCCACTGGATTGCAGGTTTGTCAAAATGGCGACATATTGGAGGGCAATCCCTGATCTGGTGTTAGGCACTCTCTCCGCGTTAGGTGCCTTGCTGTGCCTATTACTACCAGAGACTCTAAATAAGACTCTTCCAGTCACACTGGAAGATGTGGAGAGCATTTCGGGAAGAAGGAAGGCATCTGGGAATGTTCGTGCTATCAGAAGAAAGTGAATTCGTGACTAAAATTGCCATAAATTGTTAACACGCACTTTTGTTTCTTTGTTGTACAAATATTGTTATTTAATATTTAAGTATAATTTAAACATAAA
>CABFWB010004704.1:0-24160 GCA_902151455.1 Timema bartmani | reverse complement strand
CCCCCCCCCCACTATCAAAATGTTGGATTTTTTTTATGCCAGCTTAAAAGTCCTGTTTTGCACCGTTTTGCACCCAAGTCTGGAAATTGTGGGTGCACTTCCTCTAAATTAAATATTCCTAGTTTGTAAAACGTTAGTGTAGTTAGTACACAGGCAGTACCACACAGAGCCAAAAATAAAATCATAATTGGACATTTCCTCACATCTTTAGTTTAACTTATGGAGACGACTTTTTGGTTAATTTACATCGTATGGTCATGATCACTGAATATTTAACTTGACTTAAAGTATTTTATGACGAATCTGTAAATAATTAGGTAAATGTTTTTATCTCAGGTAGTAGTAGACCTAGACTACAGCATACTTCATACTCATTGTCACATATGCAACGGAAACATGGACTTTGGATAAAAGAGAAACAAGGAAAGTAGAGGTCAAGGGAATTGAGGATTTCACCAGAAGAGATAGTATTAGGAATGAAGATGTAGAAGATTAATAGATATGAAGTATGTAGGGAAGAGACCGCAAGGGAAACCAAGGAAGAGATGGGAGGAACAGATAGTAGCAATTGTGCAAGTGGGAGGAGGTGGAAGAGAGTGCAGGAGGAAGAATGGTGGAAGGGAAGAGGGAGATGGAACAATTTTACTAATCAGGCCTGGCCAAAGGCTGGAAACAGTTCATGATGATGATGATGATGATGATGATGATGATAGTCATCTTCTCAAGTACTAGCCACTTTCCATCCTCCCTGTTCCTCTACAACGGTCCAATCCCCCTCCCCCTATCATAACCACTTGACGGAAGTATTTGTCAACTTTTTGAGACTAGTTTCTTCTAGAGTCTATTAGCGGTGCTCCTAGGGTAGGGAAAGACTAGTTTCTTCTAGAGTCTATTAGCGGTACTCCTGGGGTAGGGAAAGAGAGTTGGGCATCTTAAAGTAATACTAACAAATAGTATCAATCATGATCATTAGGTCTTAAAGTTTAGATTGGTTTACTGCGGCTCTTCACTGGGTCAAATTCTTTACAACTTTGTACCTTCTTCTGCCAACATCGTCCGCTATCTGATTCATGTTCTCCAATCTTGGTCTCCCTCTTGAATTTCTGCTTTCCACATCTACTTCTATAATTATCTTCATTAAACAATCAAATCTCACTATATGGCCTACCATGTTGACTCTTATTTGACGTAAACCTTTACAAAGTTTCCTTTCTTAACTTTCTAATCTCAAAGAGAAAATAATAATTTATCATTGCAAACAGCAGCTGTAGAGTAGAAAGCTTGGGGAGACTTAGTCTCATAGTCTACCCTGACGCTACACCAATTCCTTTTTTTAAGAAGCTGACAAAACTAATTAATTTTTAATATTATATTTGGACTTTAAACCCCCCTTAGAATATTAGAAAGTTTTTTAATGTAATGTTATTTTGAACATTTTTACCTGGCTCTAAGAATGATCCATCCCTCCATGTTTGTGCCCAGAAATTTATTTTGAAGAGGTCTTACCCACGGTAGCTCGTGGCAAAGTCCTATAGCAGGAGTTTGCAAGAATGTTGTTCTAACATATGTAACAGTGTTCTACACGATACTAACAGATTACTATAATCCCAATCAATGGTTTGTTCATACAGGAGTTCGAGAGTGTGGCAACACTGTTAACAATGCTATGTTCTTTGACACTGTGAAGATATCCCCAAGCATGGACCAGGGAGAAATACAGCACAGAGCAAGACAGAAACAGATCAATCTAAGACTGTTCTTAGACGGAACGGTCGGTCTACACATTGTTTAACACACTCAAACAGTTTTATTATAAACTAGGGGTTTGCCTGGTTCCCAACAGATGCAATTTACAACTTCAGGCCAAGTATGTTCCCTGTTTTTTCATCTATTTTTAGATTTTTCAAAACAGGAGGTAGCGCGATTTGTGTCCATGGCTTTGCTAGGTTATTGTGCTACGTGGCTTCTATAATTTTGTATTTTTAAAGTGTCAGAGTTGTTTTCATAAATGTAGCCTGCTCCTTAGCGTCCATACTACATTTTACCTCCTTACGACCAAATTGATAAGTCTCGTCCACCATATTTTTTTGACATCTTAAAATTTTCAAGTTTCAGATTTTTTCATAAAAATATGTTTCATAGCGACCATACAAAATTCCAACTCTCTTCAGGGTATCGGGAAGTGGCAGATGGAATCCAGGAATTACAAACAGGCACCACATGTTTTTTTGTGTAGATATAATTTTCAAAATTCATTATTTAAATTATTTAAATATATAAGATGATTTAAAAATATTTCCCAAGCGCAGGAAAGAAATAATCAGGAACATTCCTTTCAACGTGTGTTTTAAAACGCAGCTGTGTCTATTGATATGGGAACTAGGCAGTCCCCTAACATTGTACATGATGTGTTCCCTAAAACACGTACGAAAGTTGAATGTATCACACAACTACACAATATAAGGGATATTCTGTTCACAGTGAGCTGAAACATAAGATACAATTCATAATTATCAAATAAATACTAGTTTTATTACCAGTGTAATTTTATTATCATTTCGAACATTTTAATTTTCCAGCGTTAGTACAAATATGGAGATGAATATTGGACACGTATTCTATAGATACAAGATTGATAAAATCAGAACATATCTCCCTCCTAAAGTTTGTCTATCTCCATGAACCCAGCCACAAGGCCACCCTTAGGGGTGCACGGGCCCCGCGATTTGAGAGAGCTTGCTTAGGTTACAGAGGGGAAAATACACGAATTGGGGTGGGACATTTTTGCTTGCACTCTTAGGCTCCCTGTATAGGCTATCAGAGTGTAAAAATAAATAAAAACATAATCATGTGGTTTGGTATAATGAATGAGTGAAACGAGTTCTCCGTTTTAACTCCACTGATTTGGATTTATCTGTCTGTGGTAGATACGTTTCACGATAATCTTTGCACGCATTAACAGAATTAATTCAATCTTGGCACAGTTGTTCTTTGAACATTTATACAGATCAAGTTCGTTGGGGAAGAAAATAGAACCAAGGGTTGGGGAGAAATCAATCTTTATAATTGGTATAAAAGCATGACTTCAAGCACTCAATTTCATATTTCAAAGTACTCCGTAAAAAATGAATAGTCTATGTTTGCTTATAGCTTTGAACCTATTGATTTTATTTTTAAAAAATCCTGATTAAAATATTTTTATTTTAACAGTAGGCCTACAACAGCTTTATAATTATAAGTTATTTCGTATCTCAAATAGCTACAGAGATATCAAAATTAGATATTTGTAGTACTCTCAAAGTCGTTTTCATGTGGAAAAATTAATATTTCCATTTTGTATGTGATTTTAAACAATGCCTGGACACAAAATGTAAACACAATCGTTATAGCGGACTTTGTGAGAAAATTTCTCTTTTTGCCCTTCAGTAAACTACCCTTTATTTTAGAGTTTGATATTTAATTCCAAAAACTACTAGGGGGGACCTTATGAAAACCCCAAGTATCAAGTTTTAGCACGATCGGTAAATTAGTTTCGGCTCTAGTCCGAGATACAGACAGACAGATGAACAGACAGATAAATAAATGGCATCACAAAAAAACATTTTTCCACTCTCAGGAGGTCATGAAACGTCGACATTTATCAAAATTTCGAGTTTGATTATATTTTTACGATCTTAGTACTTCTATCTTCAAGGGTTCGAGAAAAAGTAAAAATGAGAACAAGCAACAATGTTTCATTAATACATTTTTGAATAATTATTCCTCACTAGTAAATACTAAAGTTGTTTTAATATGAATACAAACAAAATGCAATTATTTGAGTTAATTAATATTGGTATTGGTTTGATCCAATAGGTTGGAGTATCATTGGATGAAACTGTTTCTGAACAAGATGTCGAGGACCTGCTGTGGATCTTCGGTTCACGATCATCCCTCAGCGAGGTACTGATATTAGCTATACTCACTTGATACTGTATTACTAACAAATGTACTATTTATTCTCAGTTGAGTCTAAAAGGTAGCAAACACACTTCCCTATATCAACCAGCTTATAAGATAGGCCATAGTTATGAATATATTAAATCTCTTAATAGTCGACACTTTACATGATAAAAAAGGGTAGCCAATGAGTTTACCGAATAACAATTTTTTGAAAATAAGTTTTTCGAAATTCAATTATTTGAAGTTTAAATTTTCGAAAACCAATTTTTCGACATAGCAATTTTTTGAATTAATAGTTTTTCAAAAACATCTTTTTCGAAAATAAATTAGGCGAAAATAAATTTTTCGAAATAATTTTTTCAGAAATAAATTTTTCGAAAACTAATTTTTCGATTTGGAAATTCTTCGAACGAGAAGTTTTTCGAAAACTCCTTTTTCGAAAATGAATTTATCTCAAATCTGTTTTTCAAAATAAATTTTTCAAAAAGGAAGTTTTCGAAAATAAATTTTTCGAATGATAAGTTCGAAGTATAATAAAATTCTAGCTTAGGTTAGGTTAGGTTAGGGGTAATCCTCCATATGGGGGTGAGGGTAGGGTTACGTGATTCCCAGTCCTCGATAAAATAGTTTCCGGAAAACTCGCAGTTCGCTAAATTGATTTTCCGAAAAAAAAAAACTTAATTTGCAATTCGCAAAATTGATTCTTCAAAAAATGATTGTTAGAAAAATTACTTTTCAATTATTTGACTGTCGAACAATTGATTTTTTTGTAAATTCACTTCGGGAAATTGATTTTCGGGCAATTGATTTTCGGAAAATGTCGTTTTGACAAACATATCGTTCGGAAAATTGATGGTTCGAAAAAATTGATTTTCGACTGAATTACTTTTGATGGTTTTGTATTCGGTGAATTGATTTCGATAAATTGATTTTCGAATAACTTGTTTTCGAAAAATTTTCCTAGAGCCAGCCAACACATCCACTATTCTAGAAAACTTTGACATTCTTGGCATAGGGGGGGATTTAACAAAGCTTATTAAATTAGGTTTGAAATGAGTACAAACTCTAACATTACCCAACAATGTATATATAGGTTTAGCTATCTAAATATTTCCTTCTAAAAGTCGCATTAAAACTTTTTTTTTACATTGGTTTGAATATGAATTTCATGAGGAATCATGGGGGTTGGAAATATCCAATTTTACGAATCAATCAATGTTGAACTAGCCAGATCCTACTGTATTTAAATCATGGTGCCTTAATACACTTTAATCTATATACAGATATATACTGTGGCTATTAACTACAGCAATCTGATTACTGTAGGAAGGATAATTATGACGAATGAATAAATAGTATACGTAGCTTAGTGTACAGACTGCATAATACATAGTATACGTAGTTTACTGTACATACAGCAAAATACATAGAACCATACGCAAATAAAATTAAATATGTACAGTAGGTCTTCTATACTGTATGTGTGTGTGTGTGTGTGCATGAGATCAAACTAAAATACTGAAACATCCCCCGCTGGTGGCTCAGAAGAGGAGAGAGGTACGACCTTGAAGTACCGTTATCACTACTAAGTAGGCTATTTTAGAAAGTTTCCCTAGAGGGTAAAGACAGGATTGCTCACACTTCACACGATACCTTTCAGTGTAAATGAAGTGTGCCTACATGATGTACACTTCGTTCACCTTGACAGGTAGCAAGATTGTCTTGCTGGTTCTCACTGTGGCACAGCTTATTTGTTTGGAGAGTAGTGGACCCAATCAAGGCAGATTATAAGTTTCCACCATAGACGGAGACCACATACTCTACAACGAGACTAGTTAGAATTTGTAATACAAGGTTGGACTGAATGTTCCAGAAACACTCATCACAAATCTTTGGATGGCGTCAGGCTGGTCGAATAGATTTATTGCTTGAGGTTAACTGACTTTGTGTAGATATGTTTTCCCCTACACTACATACTTAATAATTGAGGCTTTTATTTTCAAATTTAAGTATTAGGATTTAAAAAAACTTCAGATAGTATATGCTAACAATGTATAACTAATAATTTATTATTATATTAGTATTATTAGTATTACTGTATATTTTCGGCTAGTTGGTGTATCTGAGGGTAGCGCCAGGCTGGTGTTGTCCGATATTTTGGGAGTTGAGACTGAATTCATTCTCTTGTCGCATTACGCACTAGTCCGAATGCTCTCCCAATGGGATAGTAGCAGTGGTGGCTCATGTATGGGCACTGCGGAACTGCAGCACCCCCTATTTCCACTTGATATCATCGATAACATTTAATATAATGAGTCCTTTTTCTTTAATTCTTTCTTTATTTTTGTAGTACAATATATATTCCTTAAGCTTAATGTCAGTACTTCAGTAGCCATCCCCCAGTTTATGAAAAAGATACACATTTTTTTATGGGACTGTGCGCCTCACAGTGCCAGCGACGTAGTGTTTGTCTGTTGTGCGCATGCGCACATAGGAGGGGAGTGGGGAGGAAGGCGGGACTGCCAGGTAGAGAGAGCACTGTTGCTCTCGCAGTGCCGGCTCTAGCGTGATGGTGGAAGGAAGTTTCTTTTTTACTCAGCGTGTGTTGTGCTTAAAAACCGTGTACCATATTCTTGAATGTGATAAAGTGTAGAAGAGTGTAGAATTAGATTATTATTCTGCTTCCAGCTATTCTATTTGATTCTTTTTTTTTCGGTTCTTTTATTTAACAGAAAACTTTAACCATGGCCTTGCATCCCCAAGAAATAAGTTCTGTGACTGTAAGTGAACTTCAACAGCTTAAGTTTTCACAGCTATCTCTCCATGAGAAAGTTACAGTTAAGAAAAGAGGTCGTTCAACACCTGATATTCTAATATCTCAGCCTGGCAAAAGCAACAACAAGAAATATATTCGTAGCTTTAATTCTGAATGGTACCAACGGAAAAGTTGGCTTTGCGGCTGTGAAGTAAAAAATGCACTGTTTTGCTTCCCGTGTTTGCTGTTTGGAGGTGATGTACCGTGGACAAAAGATGGTTTTAGAAATATAAACAAAATTAAAGAAAAAACTGAAAAGCATGAGAAGTCAAAGAAGCACGTTGATAATGTTGTTTCACTGTCACTTTTAGGAACCGTAAGTATTAAGGAGAAACTTAGTGAGGCATACAGACTTTCAATCAATGAGCATAATATAAAAGTTAAAAAGAACCGTGAAATTTTGTCCAAAATAATAGACTGCATTTACTTTTGTGGAAACTTTGAAACTCCCTTACGTGGACATGATGAAAAAGACGACTCAGTAAATCCAGGGGTATTTAGAGGATTAGTAAATTTTGCATCTAAATTAGATTCAGATTTGAAGAATCACTTAGAAACCAGTGCAGTCTTCAAAGGTGTTTCTAAGACCATTCAGAATGAGATACTTGACTGCCTGCTACAAATATACCATGAGGAGATAAGGACGGAAATTAGAAAAGCTTCCTTTGTAGCTGTCATGGCTGATGACACAACAGATGTTTCGGAACACACTCAAATGGTCCTTGTTCTACGGTACGTATTGAATTGAGAAATATTTGAGCGTTTTTGGGGATTCTTTATTCCAGAAAATCAAACTGCAGATGGCATATCAAAACGTATTTTAGAACAATTGGACATAGTCCTTCAAGGAAATGGACAAAAACTGATAGCTCAGACATTTGATGGTGCAAATGTCATGAAAGGCAAAAAAGCAGGAGTTCAAGCAAAAATAAAAGCAGTTTATAGTAATGCACATTTCATTCACTGTTATGCACATCAACTTAATTTAATAATGAGAAATGCAGCAAGTATTACACGAAACGCAAGAATTTTTTTCTCTAACATTCTGGCTATTCCAACATTCTTCTCAAGATCACCACAACGTGTGTCCATTCTCAAGAAACATATGGACGTCAGCATTCCACGTCCATCCTCTACAAGGTGGAATTTCAACATACGGACCATAAACAGAGTTCATGAAAATTTGCAACCTTTAAAAAACTGCCTTACTGAAATTCAGTCAACATCAAATGCAGATCAAACCATTGCAGAAGCAACAGGAATTTTAAAATACCTGAATGATGATAATTTCAAGTTTTGGTTAGAGCTTTTTCATCAGATTATGCCTCATGTTGAAATAATTTACAACCAAATGCAATCTCGAGAAATTAGTGTGTTTAAAGTTAATGAATATATAACAAATTTCAAAACTGCTATTTTAGAATTGAGAAACTCAAAGTACTGTGAGAATCCTTCAAAGACACTCATGGCAGAAGCTAAGGAAGTGTGTGAATATATATGTGTTGATATAATGGACAGATATTCTTCCACTAAACACTTAGTAGCTGCTAAATTGTTCAACAAGAATTGCTTCACTAGATATAAGAATGAACATTCCACAAAAGAGATAGTACTGACCACTGAAGCTTATCCCATGATTGACAAAGAAAAGCTTGAAACTGAACTAAAAGTATTCTATTGAAGGATTGATATTCATGAATATTGCAAATTAATAGAGCAGCTGAAATTTATCTTGTAAAATGATGTTTTCAGTGAAATTACGAAACTGTTAAAAATCCTCTTGACAATTCCCATGACTACATCAGAGACAGAGAGCTGCTTTTCAACATGTAAAAGAATAAACACTTTTTTAAGAAGCACTATGAATTCGGAAAGACTAAATGCGCTTGCAATACTTTCAATGGAGAAAAAATTCCTCAATTGTCATCCAGAGATCAAGGTGAAAATTATTGAACTTTTTGCGCAAATTAAAACAAGAAGAATGGATTTCATTTTTAAATGAATAGATCAAGCTTGAACTGTAACAATTTAAGTTAAAGTAAGAAAAAATATTGTTTTTTTTTTGTTAAAATTTTATCAAGTTCCTGAATAAATTTTCTTTTCATACATGTTTTTTCTCCCTTTTACACAATTTTAAAACAAAGGCTAAACATTTCTGGAGCAGCACCCCCACTTATTTTAGCTACTAGCCACCACTGGACAGTAGGAAATATGGATCTACCTGCCTCAGTTCTACTCACTCAATACCTCTACAGGTAGCTCTCCCAATGGGGTGGTAGGAAATATGGATCTACCTGCCTCAGTTCTACTCACTCAATATATCTACAGGAAGCTCTCCCAATGGGGTAGTAGGAAATATGGATCTACCAGCCTCAGTTATACTCACTCAATATATCTACAGGAAGCTCTCCCAATAGGGTGGTAGGAAATATGGATCTACCTGCCTCAGTTCTACTCACTCAATATATCTACAGGAAGCTCTCCCAATGGGGTAGTAGGAAATATGGATCTACCTGCCTCAGTTATACTCACTCAATATATCTACAGGAAGCTCTCCCAATAGGGTAGTAGGAAATATGGATCTACCTGCCTCAGTTATACTCACTCAATATATCTACAGGAAGCTCTCCCAATAGGGTAGTAGGAAATATGGATCTACCTGCCTCAGTTCTACTCACTCAATACCTCTACAGGAAGCTCTCCCAATGGAATAGTAGGAAATATGGATCTACCTGCCTCAGTTCTACTCACTCAATACCTCAGTTCTACTCATTCAATACATCTACAGGAAGCTCTCCCAATAGGATAGTAGGAAATATGGATCTACCTGCCTCAGTTATACTCACTCAATATATCTACAGGAAGCTCTCCCAATAGGGTAGTAGGAAATATGGATCTACCTGCCTCAGTTCTACTCACTCAATACCTCTACAGGAAGCTCTCCCAATGGAATAGTAGGAAATATGGATCTACCTGCCTCAGTTCTACTCACTCAATACCTCAGTTCTACTCATTCAATACATCTACAGGAAGCTCTCCCAATAGGATAGTAGGAAATATGGATCTACCTGCCTCAGTTATACTCACTCAATATATCTACAGGAAGCTCTCCCAATAGGGTAGTAGGAAATATGGATCTACCTGCCTCAGTTCTACTCACTCAATACCTCTACAGGAAGCTCTCCCAATGGAATAGTAGGAAATATGGATCTACCTGCCTCAGTTCTACTCACTCAATACCTCAGTTCTACTCATTCAATACCTCTACAGGAAGCTCTCCCAATAGGATAGTAGGAAATATGGATCTACCTGCCTCAGTTATACTCACTCAATATATCTACAGGAAGCTCTCCCAATAGGGTAGTAGGAAATATGGATCTACCTGCCTCAGTTCTACTCACTCAATACCTCTACAGGAAGCTCTCCCAATGGAATAGTAGGAAATATGGATCTACCTGCCTCAGTTCTACTCACTCAATACCTCAGTTCTACTCATTCAATACCTCTACAGGAAGCTCTCCCAATAGGATAGTAGGAAATATGGTATCTACCTGCCTCAGTTCTACTCACTCAATATATCTACAGGAAGCTCTCCCAATGGGGTAGTAGGAAATATGGATCTACCTGCCTCAGTTCTACTCACTCAATACCATGTTGGCGGCCCCCAGCAACGTCCTTCATGGCTCGGCTGGTTGGAGTGGCTGGCTGTCCTGTCGAGCTAGTTGGGTGGCTAATTCTCTGTGTAGTCATCTGTATGGGGTTGGGGAAAGGTGAGGGTCCTCCATCCCCCACAAACTCAGTGGCTGTTAGTGTGTACCTGGTTTCGGTCGGGAAAATTAGGGTCAATGCCTTGGGAAACCGAGGTTATACCTAAGACAGAGTTTCTGACCTCCCCCTAACGCATGGAGGGGGCAACTCCTCCCACAAAGAGCCAGTAAATGCTCGTGGCGGTGGGCTGGAATGACGGGGTTTCCCAAGCTATCCAGTGATGACGGCATTGCAAACTAGACAGGAGTTGGTGGTTCCATAATGATCACTGTGTGTGTTTACACGCGTGAATCTGCTCAGAGGGTTCTACGGTGGTGGGTTATAGGTTCCTGGGGGGATTGTTACCTACAATGGGTGCTAAACGTTCTGACGATGATGACGTACGAGGGTTGGATGGCCTCAAGGGTCTCTGACTCATGTAAGAATGCGGGATATTAGCGGATACGACGTCACATTCCAACGAGGGTTTCATAGTGAATTAATTTATAATTCGCTTGAAGCTTTATAAGGATCGAGTTTATTTGATAATGACCTTTCTAATTACTTAGACAGGAATGTTTCAAATTTTGAAGTGAAGTATGCAATAGCATTATTTCATCTTGAAAAAATTAATAGAGACGGTTGTTGTTGGCCTGCAAAATAATTTTTGATTGTATTAAAAAAACCTTTGGCTGTGTTTAGTATGTACACAATTAACACTTATTATTGTTTAAGTTATAGAATGTATTTGTTTATGGTATGTTAATCCTATATTTTACGCTGTTAAAGAAAACGAGAGGAGTATCTGGTACTTTATAGAAGCTATATCTAATGAGCGTCCAAATTTTCCTTCAGGTAACGCAGAGAGCTGATCTTCATGAGGGGAGCGTGTTACAGTCATTGTTCCGACGCACCTCTCCCTATCTGACGCACCCTGTCTTCAACACACACCATTCCGAGACAAGGATCGTACGTTACATGAAGACTCTTGAGAACAAGGATATGTCTCTGGTCCACTCTATGATACCCTTGGTGGGTACTTTATTCTAGACATTCAAGTAACTGTGGCTCTATCATGGCTAAATACCACCATCAAGTAATATCCTTCCCGATCGCTGGCCTGAAATTTCGCTAGAAAATTATACGCGTTTGAAAATACTATAAATATAACATTAAGTGGTATAATAATAAAATAAACACAAGCTCAGATTTAAAGTAAGCTCTTTGACTTGATGGAGAAAGTAATGTATGCATTGGAGATGCATTCTAAACATCTCAATAAAATAATGAACTAGGCATATGTTTTGTTGCAAAAAGTTCAATGCCACACTCACAAAAGTACGCAACCTATCACTATCTAGAGCTGGTTCACGGAAAAGTAAAAATGTAATAGAAGTTTGCCTCAAACAGTTGTTCGTTGGTTTGTATGTAAACATTCTACGAGTGGAAAAAACAATGAATTAACCCCGAGCATTTTGTATTCGATTCTTTTAATATCATAATGGAACATTGTTGAAATTTATCACAGACATACCAGTAGTATAATATTATGCAATACTATTTAGTTTAAGTAACCATTGACAATTTATTTTTTAAAAGCACTAACAAACTTAAGAAAAATATCATGATGTTTGGTTATAGGTTAAAAGTTATTAAACTACAGGTTGTCACTCCCTCTCTGTTACCTGAAACGTGGGCCGCTAATATGTCAGGATGTGCTATGGCCGAGGATAGGGGGGAGGTGATTGTGTATACCTGTGTGTTCGGTATTGACGTTCAACTTGGATCTTTAAGGTTTTTATTAGTACTACTATGTCTATTACAAATGTGGTGTTGATAATGATATAAGTATTAAAGAAACTGAAGAACATTTGGAAGCTTGTGACAAAACGAGTTGTTGCTAGGAATAACGACTGACCTGTCTGACTCCTAGGTGATCTCTACACGGTTTCCGAACCCCGGTACTCTGGGTTCGAGTGATAACCCTCTTCCACTAATACTGATTAACCGACGTCCTAGCCCCCGTAATCCTAAATTGGAAATCAGGCAGAGTGACCCCTATACTGCGATGTTGTGAGTCAGCCACGATGGCTGGATCCCCTACATTTTATCCTGCTCTCTGGCCTGGTTTCTGACTAAGGACTGCTAACGATGTTTATGTGGTCAGTTCCTCTATTCTCTTTGTTTACAAGATATTCTCAACAACCTGCAACACTCGTTTTGTCATTCACAATCCATGACACACAATATTATACAAACACGTCTTCCAATCTAGGCCGTGTGGCTTCAAGGAAACCAGCTCCTTTTTAAAGTCTCCTCCATTACGATAAGTTAGTACAGATGAGAATTTTGTGTAATCCTGCCAAAGTCCTTTTCTAACTTTCATTCCCAGTGCCATGTTGTATTTTCTTCCTTTAAATTTTTATAAATTGTACCGTATTTGGACAAATAGAAGCACCACTGTCGTACTAGGGCTCCATAGCGGTGATATACCAAACAATATTAAAAAAAATATTTACCCCCCGTGTATATTTAAGATCATTTCAATATGACTTATATTAAGCATATATTTAACGACAAAGCTGTACTAATTGTATTGTAAGCCTACATTAAATATGTATTTATGGATTGCGATATCATTTTACACACTGGATAATATTAGTGCCAATTTAACATTCAGATTACAAAGCTCCTAGCAAGTTTATGTAAACAAAACCTTTTGCTCATTTTATTTTGATAAACATCGTTTATATTTACTATTTATTAAATGCTATGTTACTATTTGTACAGGGCTCATGCACAATGAAGTTAAATAGCACGACGGAAATGATGCCCTGTAGTTTCCGACACTTCACGGACATCCATCCTTTCGTGCCCTTGGACCAGTCATTGGGATATCAGCAGTTGTTTGAAGAGCTACAGCAGGATTTGTGCGCTATCACTGGATATGATCGCATTTCTTTTCAACCAAACAGGTAATGTATTACTATGCCTCCTTGAGTCTGGCACAACCACGCCTACTCTCACAGCTGTAACAATCTGCCCATAACACTCCCAATCCCTCTAAGGAGACAACACTATGTTCCCTCCCCTACGCATTACTACTCATAGTCCTATACCAGCTTAAGCCAGAGAAGAAGTCGTGATCTTAAGGACAGGTACTCATACTTCTCCTCCACTTTAACCTTTCCCCAAATATATATGAATATATTCCATACGTCTATCCACGTATTACAAGCTACACTGCCACAATTACTGGACGAGGAGCATCCTCCAGGCAGAGAAGGGAATCCTCTTTTCTCGTCCGAGTCAGGACATTCCCAACGAGGATAAGCACATCTCAAACTTAATGAAATTCCAACCCCAACCCTGCGCTACTCCCTGGCTAGGAGGACTATAATGATAACTTAGTCGGGCCACGGTCATAGCTAAGCTGGACCATATTCACTGACCGAGTGTATTATCATTATATCATAGTCGGACCATCGGTCATAGCTAAGCTGGACCATATTCACTGACCGAGTGTATTATCATTATATCATAGTCGGGCCACGGTCATAGCTAAGTCGGACCATATTCACTGACCGAGTGTATTATCATTATATCATATTCGGGCCACGGTCATAGCTAAGCTGGGCCACGTTAACTGAGCAGGAGAATTATCTGGTAAATAGATCTGCCCTGCCTAAATCTGTCTGAATTTTAAAATGTTAAATTATTTGAAGATATGACATGCATTACAAGACACATATAAGTAGATTTAATGAGGGAAGTTTGGGACAGATCTTTGTGTAAAATGGTGGTGCCCATGAATAATTGACATATTTACTATGGACATTTTCAATGCTACTTCACTGCTACTAGTTACTTTGAAATATAAATACTACCAAAATCACGATATTTAAATACCTTGGCTGTTTGCAGCCCAACTAGTTCTGTGTGTAATAAAAATGCATAGATTGATCGGTTTCATACTTGATCAGCTGATGTCTCTTACCTCCTCCTCTTTTATATTTCCACTACCTATTCCCCTTTCAACAATCCCTTCCCCTTATTATACGTGACTTTAGCGTCTCTTCCTCCTTAGAACTGGCACTAGACCTGAGGACCTGGGCTCGATCCCCAGCATGGTCAACAATATTAAGTATAGCCCTATCTCCCTTGATCCTCACCATCCCTCCTCCAGCCCACCACAATCAATATACCAATGGTTATCAAGCTAATGGCTATATGTGTGTATAACACAAATGATTTGAATAAAGTTACGACCTGCCATACCTTTTAGTGGCTCATACTTCCTCTCACTCCTATTAGTCAACCCTTAGGCCCTTCAACTTTTCCTCACTCCCCTTCAGTATCCAGACTGAAGCTGAGCTAAGAATTCCGGGGGTGGTTCGATTCCCAGCATGAAATAAAGGTTTCTTGAAAACCCAATGACTGACCTTGATAGGTGTTGTAGGCCCTTTTACATGCTACCCCAAAATGATTGAATCAATATATGATGACATCATTTCTCCCCACCCCCTCCTCCTCTATGCTTCCCTCCAACTTTCGCAAGGCTGGCTTGTGAGCTGAAACACTATAAATATGTATAGGTTTATCCATCCCCCCTCAAGGAAAATTAAAAGGAGTCTTTCATTACAGATCCTGGTACATTTAACCTGCCATCTGCTATTCTACGCCCAATACAGTGTGTAGCCTAACCTGCTACTTGCAGGAGCTACGACGCAATACTCAAACCCCTGACGGAATATTTCCTCTTATTCTAAACACCCTTACCTTCATGTATACCCAACAATAATTCAAGTCCCGTTCAAGAACCTTGTTTTTGATTCCTTTCTCCAACTGAATTCTAACGATCAAAACCTAACAATAGAATTATTTTAACAATACATGTTTCCGGTGAGAAAGAAGAAATAATAACAACAAATTCTCGATGAATAAGACGGTATAATATTGATCCATACATGTTTCCCTCCTCTTCACAAGAAAATTCTGCCACTTAAAGCCGAAGTAAGCAATCCTTAAATCCATAAAATAAAAGTCCCAATAAAAATACAAAATACTATTTATAGGTATCATATTTACTCTCGTCGTTCCTTCTTATGATGTGGTGCCTCAGTTTATATTCCCTCCATGGTTGACATTAGAAAACGCAGAAAGTTGACCTTCAGAGACAGGGTTCAAGGCCTTCTTTCCCAGAATGGCCAATAATAGAACAATGTTGTCCTCCATCACTGTGATGTAATAAGAGATATGTTATAGAAGAGAAGGAACGCTCAATGATTTATGTACCACCTTAAAAAATATACTTTCACAGAGATCGCCTATTTACCCTATAGCTACTATGTGTCTTGCCATGCCTAAATGTTTTGGGTTGAAACCCCAAACGTTAAGGTAGAGGACAACCATGATAGTTGAACCCCTTCATATTAGGTTATGGGTACATAATTTTATATGTAGATAAAAATAGTCATACATATATACCTATATACTTTTATACGCCTGCATTCAGAGTTACATACAAACATACCCTGTCTATGGTAGGAAAAAGTCTATAAGGTGCTTTTTCCTACTAAAATACTGCTATATTGTAGGATTAAAACTGGAAAAAGGGCCTTTTAGACATCCATTTTACCATAATCAGGATTTACATATATACAAATAGACTTTAATATTTTCATGGTAGCCATATTAATAAACAATGAGTGTAACTATTTTTTCATTGAAATCCATCCCAAACTCCCCTTATTATCTATACTTATAATTATAAACCTTTTATATGCTTTAATTAAATTCTTACAAATTGGCATTTAGTTAGCAATACATTTTTTTCAAGTAATATATTTGACCTAATAAATTCTTTCTTTTCCCTAACATATATATATATATAATAAATATATATATATAATAAATATATATATAATAAATATATATATATACACATACATACATACATACATACATACCTAATAACACTGTTCCTTTATGGGGTAGGCAATAAACTGTGAATATAGCTCAAAAACAACTTCATACTTAATCCATCCTCACTAACTTTCTCCACACCTCCATATTTAGTACAGGGCGGTTAGCGAAAAAAAACCCCTGAAACTAGACAAAATTAGTAACAAAATGAAACCTATTGGAACGTACTCATTATATATCCCTCTACATTCTCTGAAAATTCTCCAGTTTTCCCATTCCGGGAAAATCCGCCATCTTGGGAAAAAACGCGATTGTAAGGTTTCACTTAAAATTAAATATCTTGAGAACCGTTAGTCATATAGAGGCCTAATTTATATCAACGTATCCCTATTGAATTCCTCTATAATATAAATACATATATTTTGGAGATTTAGGTCTACGAGTAGTTTAAATAATAATATATATAGTAAAAAAAGAGAAGAGATTTGTTATAGCTTAAATTTTACATTTTTTTTATTTTGTGGCGTTATTTACTCTTACGAAACTTTTACATGAAATTAAAGTTGTAGAGCGTACATTGCTGTATCATATTTATTAACTGTGTATGTGTTAAATACATCGCTTGCACCGAGCCCAAGCGCCAGTCATGTTCCCACCAGGTGGCGCAGAGCGGACACCACGTGCTGTGGTCGATACATAACAGCTGCCTGTCAGTTCATAATACACTTTATTTAAATGCTGTTATGTGATGTAACTGAACATATATTTTAATATATTGCTCCAATATATTCCACACTTACTACAATAATCTTATAACTTCAATAAAACAAGAGCCATCTGTGCTTCATATTCAGAATAAAACCTGCTGTTACCTAGCAAGGTTCTGAGTGATTAACTATAAATTGGAATGTAGCTTTTTTTTATAAATCAATCACAATTATTTTCATTAATACAATATTAACTACAACTATAGTACAAAATCAATACTTTGTCATTTAATATAAATGATAATTTTTGCTCCTTAAAATCTGGAAAATGTTGTTTTGTAAACTTGTTTACTTCTGTAAAGTTATTATTTTCTTATTTCAAAATTAAATGTGACTAATTACACTTTGATGGTTTTGTTTATGTAAGATTTTTTTCGCTTCTGGACCTAGTATTGAGTTTTTTCTATTTTTATGTTAGACATCAACACCATTTAATCAATTTAAGATAAACCAAAAGATTAAGGAATGTTTTGTTAAAAATCTCTCCATGTTTTAAACAAATGTGTTTGCTTAGCCCCAGATTGTCCTCTTTAATTTCGCTTTCTTCTATGGGTTGTAAATGTTTGGCGCAACCATAACTGGAACAATTTCACTATTTCCTTATATTGTTCGTATCGTTTCCACATACATTTATACAAGTGCCCTCCATCAATACTATACTATAAGTGCAGATGTTATCAGGCCAACAACTTGCTGGTCGGCAGTAGCTCTCAAGCAGAGGAATCATTGTTGCCTTCCTATCTCCTTTTCTCATAGAGAAATCTTTGAAGAGGGCTTGTGGCCACGCTTCAGGTTCATATTGGAGATTTGCCTCTAACTCTTCGTCAGATCTAATCACACACACCATTACACAGCTTTATCTCTGGGAGATTTTCCAATCCAAAAACAAACACAGACTCATAACTTTGCCATCCAAACATTTGAAGTCTAGGGGAGTTTAAGTTCTATAAGCGGAAACAGATGCTGGTACACTGATTGTTTCTAAAGGAATGAAAGAAGTGGAGTATGGAAATACATCAGTGTTTGTAGGAGAGAAGATAATGAATGACCTACTAGTTATTTTTATGGTATTAGCTGGATCAAATGCGTTCATGTTGATACCAAGTAAAAGCAATCGTCCCCAAAAAATATTCAGTAGTAAACTATTGATGCTTTGGGCGAGATTACAAACTATGTACTATTCATATATATATTCACGGGATGTGACAGCACATCCATTATATATGCCAAGGGTAGACAACAAGTCTTTGATAAAATGAAATTTGATAAAAATATACAGATAGAAGTGGTCATATTTTATCACAGCTCGTTGCCATCTCAATATGTTACCAAAGCTAGAGAAGCATTTATATGTGTGTTGTATGGTGGGAAACACAGATACGCTCAATGAGTTGCGTTATAAAATGTACGTGAATAATATTGTCAAACAACAAGGATAGCCGAGTTCAAACTAGAATCCCTTCCTCCAACTTCAGACGTGGCAAGACAACCCACACTCTGTGTTTACCTACAAGTACAAATATGGAGACATATGAAACTGGACACACTGGAAGGGGGATGGAAAACATATAATGGCCCATCTAAACCTATTCCAACCTTACAAGAACCAGCACTACAACATTTTTTGTGCCTACTATCTTACAACTGTAAAAAGGATGTGATAGTCAAAGTTGTGAATGTTTAAGAAATAGCCTGGAATGTTCCAACATGTGCGGCTTTTGTTCCGGTTATGGTTGCGCCAAACGTTTACAACCCACAGAAGAAAGCGAAATTAACGAGGACAATCTGACAAACACATTTGTTTAAAACATGGAGAGATTTTTAACAGGTATAATAAAACATTCCTTAATCTTTTAGTTTATCTTAAATTAATTAAATGATGTCAAACATGAAAATAGAAAAAACTCAATACTAGGCCCAAAAGAGAAAACAAAAATTCTTACATAAACAAAACAAAAAAAGTGCTAATTAGTCACATTTAATTTTGAAATAAGAAAAAATTAACTTTACAGAAGTAAACAAGTTTACAAAACAACATTTTCCAGATTTTAAGGAGCAAAAATTATCATATATATTAAATGACAAAGTATTGATTTTGTACTATAGTTGTAGTTAATATTATATTAATGAAAATAATTGTGAATGATTTATAAAAAAAGCTACATTCCAATTTATAGTTATTCACTCAGAACCTTGCTAGGTAACAGCAGGTTTTATTCTGAATATGAAGCACAGATGGCTCTTGTTTTATTGAAGTTATAAGATTATTGTAGTAAGTGTGGAATATATTGGAGCAATAAATTAAAATATATGTTCAGCTACATCACATAACAGCATTTAAATAAAGTGTATTATGAACTGACAGGCTGCTGTTATGTAGCGAGCGCAACCCGACGTGCCCGCTCAGCGCCACCTGGTGGGAACATGGCTAAAAATGGGAATTGAACTGCGAGTGAAAGAATTCGTACGAGTTTGTAGTACAGAACCATGTTTATGGGGAAAACTATGACTCCTCATTATTACATTTTACTTCAATTTAGTAATATAATCTACGAGTTACTCGTTTTTTTAAATATTTGCCAACATTTCCGCTATAAAAAATTCACCAACCTTTTTTGGTTCTAATGGCATCTCGAAAACATGTTTAAAATAACGTTCTCTAGCTGAAGTTATTCAGCTATACCATCCATCCAGGCCACCTCTTTACTCCATACTGCTACCTTGAGCTAGTTCTATCCAGTCCACCTCATTGCACCATAACTCTTTCTTTATACCCTTCCTAAAAACACGTATACGTGGTAGCTCCACTTGAGTTCTAACCGTGTTTTTTTTTTCCCTGTGTGGGCTGTTAGTGGGGCCCAGGGTGAATACGCTGGTCTCAGAGCTATCAGAGGATACCACGAAGCGCGAGGGGAGACTCATAGAAACATTTGTCTCATCCCCGTATCTGCACACGGGACCAATCCAGCCTCCGCTCAGATGGCAGGCATGCAGGTAGAGTCCATCAACGTAGCTCGGGACGGGAGCATTGACATGGGACATCTCTCTGCCAAGGTACACTACCATAGCACAACTAGTTCACTAACAACTTAATACAATAAACACATATACATGTATGATATCAATATTAAATTAGCATATCGTGCAGTTAGTGAATATGTCCTGATATAGGTATCATCTGGACGTCTTCCATTCTCCTCGGTCCTAAGCGTCATCTTTCAAAATTTTCAGCTTCTTCCTTTCTTTATATTTGTTAGCATTCCAAATCTTCTTTTTATTCCACTTTTTCCCACTATCTCTTCTTTCTCTTCCTCCTTTTCCCACTATCTTCACCTCCATTATCCTCTTTATTAAACATTCTCTACGTAGTATGTGGCCGCACCAAGAGGTTTTTTGCTTCGTTAACATCCTTATCAGGCCTCTTTACTCTCCTGCCCTCCTCAACACTTCTTCATTCCTCATCCCGCACATTCATTTCACCTTCTCCACTCTTCTCCACAGTCACATTTCAAAACCTTTCAAATACCTTTGTCTGATTGTCCACGTCTCAGATCCATATGTCACCACCCTCTACACGAAACACCTCTTTTTTAACTCAGTCGGGATTCTTCCCACCATCAGCAATCCTCTCATCCTTCCATACATCCCTCTGCCCATGAATATACTGCTTTTAACTGCCTCCGTACAGTATCGATTCCAAGTCACCAGACCTCACAAATATTTGAACTACCTTACTAGTTCTAGTGTCTTCCCTTCAGTAGATATAACAACATTGACTTCTTCCTTTCCAACTCTCATCACTTTCATCTTACCTATGCTTACTTTCACTCAAAATTCCTTTCACACTCTTACAATACCATCCATCATGTCTCATAGTTTTTATCCTTACTCTACTAACACCACTTGATCATCCACGTTATCAATGGTGTTTAGTCGTTCTCTGCCTACTACAATTCCTCGTGCCCTTTCTAGAACTTTCTCCGCCAACTTTTCGGCGTGTATATTGAAAAGCACTGGTGACATACAACATCCCTGTTGCACCCTTATTTCAATGCTCATTTCTTCCGTTTATCGTCCCCCACCAGTTAATATTATCTGATGAATAATCTATGTTCGACTCTAATCGTTCTGCTGTAGAATCTCAATTATTGCCGATCAATTTATTTTCCTCTAATTCCGTATTTCTTAGGTAGACCAATAATTGTTCAAGTCAAGCCCAAATCCATTATTAAAGTAACCTGACTGCTGACTCAACGTAAATGAAAAGAGAGGTGACAGATTTCTTATTCTGTGAGTCCGTGTCGGTGAGTCCACGAACCATACTGTCGAGTGAGCTAACGAACTGCACCCTGCCTGGTACGCCGAGAAACGGATAGAAAGTGGGTTATGTATCAGCACAACACTGAACTGTTCAAGTTACCTTTATACAATTAGAGAGTATTTTAAACGTCAGAAATATGATTAGACTCTTACAACAAACCGGCCATGCAGTCGCATAGTCAAAGAAGTATAGAGGACAAGGCCGTAGTCAGGAGGGGGAGTAAGGTTGGGGATTCAAACCCCCCTCCCCCGAAATCTTATCAACAAAATATATATGGCCTTATTTGTGGTTCAAACAATATAAAAATTAAGATACAAGTACAAATTAGGGGGCTGTGTTACCATAAAAACACTTCTTAGAGCTTCCAGAGGTGTTTAATATTTATAATTTTTCCTTGCCTTCGGCAATCAGGGGGCTATGTTGCCATAAGAACACTTCAGATAGCTTCTAGAAGTGTTTAATATTTTTAATTTGTCCTAGCCTCCAGCAATTGGGGGCTGTGCCCACCAAACCCACCTGAAATTATTGGCTGGCTACGGCCTTGATAGAGGAGTTGTTTTAGGGAAAAATAAAAATATTCTCTTGATAATGATAGAATGGAACTGTATCTTTAGTATTGTAAAATTATTCATGTTTTTTTAAAAGTGAAAGTTACAGTATATATTATTTGAATATATAAAAGTAGATCCAGAAACTTTTGTAGCTGCCAGCTAACCTTTTAATCTCGAGTCCAATGTTTGTAAAAACATAGCAGACTTGTTTATGCAATTATAGGTTTACGCAGCCATATCATAAGCATATTGGGCCTAGAAAGTATATTAACCCATTCATCGTGGATTGCAAAACAACCGAGATGAAGACATTTTTAAAAAAATCGGATGATTATGATTATGATATGATTATTGATAAAAAAAAACTTTATAGGTGTTATTTTTAATATAAGCTATCATTAAAACCAGTTACTAAACAAAATATTTTGTCTTAAACAGCATTTTTAGCAACTTGTATTTTACCAGTTTGACTACATGTATTAAATAAAAACAGTTTCCTGGATTGATAGTTTATATTTTAATATACATAAACTAGTTTTAAAATCTCATCTCACATAGATGTGTATATACTATAATATGTTTCTTCAAACATTATTTTTAATGTATGAAATATTACCTTGATAAACTTTCAAAGTTGTTGTGAACTTTGAATGTATTCATCTCTAGCCATTCTTTTCAATATATTACGTTATTATTTACACATTCTATATTTAGTGATGACTGAGAAATGTTTTGTTATTAACACTACTAAAACATAATCATGAAGTATAAAGACAATAATTATGATATGTCTTATTTTTTTGCATATTTATTAGAGAACAATATATTATTTGGTACTGTAACGGCCACCATTAGTCACGTGGTTACACTGCAGTGAAATCTATCGTTGATCGAGCTGCTATAGATTCTAGGATCGACCCAAGCAGAGAAACAACCAGCCGATCTATATGATCTACGAATATTTTGGAGTATTTATCGTTCGACTGATAATATTTACACAAAGCCTAGAAACTAACTTTAATTTGGAGGAGACACAGCACCCGGTCACCCACCGTTTACTCATCACTAAAAGGGGAAGTCCCAATTTAATAAATGATATATTTTTGGAGTGTAGGAAGTCAAACCTGGTCCCAATTCGATACAGACAGAGCTTAATTTAAGTGTCGGACCTTAAACAGTATTAATGCTGATATTAGTATATTATCTTCTTTCCTTTAAGTCATACAATATTTGAATCCTCCTCCTTCCTAAGCTCCTCTTTCCCTCAATCTTTCCTTATATAACGTCGTGCAGAAGACAGTTCCTCCTAAGGATGTGTACGATCCAGTTTGCCATGTAACCAATTACAATATTTTAAAGTTAAAGCTGTTTAACCTTTTCCAGTCAAAATGAACCAAAGTATATTCTAAAAAATATTTTTTTTTCTAGAAACTTATCTTAAAATCTGTACATAACTTACCGGTAATTACAAAAAAAATTTGTTAATATAATTTTTTTATATATAATGCAGCTATTTGGAAATATCGGGCATTGGTTTTTCTAAAGATAAAAAATGATATAAAATCATATATAGAAAAAACAACGTAGCCAAGTCCACACCTGGCTGGAACCTATAGAGATTTTAAACATCACATCATTGGAGCTTTCTACAGGAGAAACACCATGGCTTTCTTTCATTGACAAATAGTTTGATACGTATTTTAAAAACTAACCAAATACGTACAGTACATCAGTACAGTATCTATATTTATAATATGACTTTGAAAATAACACCCCAGTCTTTGATTTAGCCATTTGAATTTTTGAAACTCAATTATTTGTACTATTTGCTTTAAATATCACCATTTTGTTTGCTTTTATAATATTTTGAGGTTAATTGAGCTTTGATCTATTGTGCTTATTTTATTTTTAATGGCTAGCGACGTCAAGAAACATTTAAAATGGTCAGAGCCCTGCTTTTATGGTGAATAAAAAAGCCCAATTTCATTTTTAAGTTTCCCAAAAGCGGTGAGTAAGCGGTGAATTACAAAAATCCTATTTTTGCGACGAAATTATCGAATTAAGACAAAAGCGTTAAAAAAGTGGTTTTTAC
>CABFWB010004703.1:17625-55117 GCA_902151455.1 Timema bartmani | reverse complement strand
TGAGATTAGCATGTGCAGAAAACTAAACTCTATGTTTCTATAGAAGAAATATTTTATTTATTTTGGCCAAAAAAATTTTACGCTATAAAAACTGCAAAATCAATACACTAAACTCGCGCTCACTAGCACCCCATCTTAACTTCAGTCTTGCATAGTCTGGGAGGTGATTGCTTGAATCCCAGCCTGATGTACCAAGAATTTTTTTTAGTGTTTTCAAACTATCCATCCACACAAACGTTGGCACCTTTCCTCTAATATTTTGACATAACAAAGCCCTTGTTAAATAGCTTGGTATTCCCGGACGTCTACAAAGCTTATCAGCAGTCCAGACTGCATTGTGTGTCACTTATGAGTGGAGGGATAAGTTTAAATAGCTATTCCCTCCAAGCCTTCCCAACTTTTAATGCCCAAATCGCTGTTGTTGGTGGTTCTTGGAGGGAGTTAATCTTAGTTTGTAAACTACAGTCATGCCCTCGGTTAATCTGGTTAGCTAAACACTTACAAGAACACTTTAAATTTTTCATGAATAAAAGCATTTGAGAAGTTAAATAAAATTGTTTAAAACATGGTTTCAGTAAAACAAATAGTTTGAGTGGTATTTAAATAAATTAAAGTATTAATAGCGTGCATCATGTACCAATCAACTCTTTGATACAGTCGGCTAGAAATCATAAATTGACACGAACACTATTGCACGTGGATCATTTCTGATTAAACTTTAATGGAGATAAAGATTTATTAAAAGCTCCTAATACTGAAAATTTTTGAAATATTACATGATAGTTGGATAAAAAACACTGCATTGAAAATACAGTTTTTGGCCATTTTATAATGGCTTCACAGATGGGCATTGTAAATACTTTACTATAATCACAGCCAATGTTTAAAAGCCATTGAAACATTTTTGCAAAAACTTGGAAAACATCCTGCAGTTCAAAAGGCATTTTCACAAACTGAAAGTCTCTTAATTTGATAATTAATCTTTTGTTTTTCATTACTATTCGAATCCAGCTTTTATCACAAAAGAAGAACCAAACTTAGTTATTCATTTAAGGAAATCCTTTATTACTAATTTAATCAGTACGTATTCTACTTATAATAATCAACTTTGCTGGTTATTGTTTGTTTATTTTGTTTTCCTAATCGATATCAATGCTGTTTGATTTTCACTACTTCTCTTTACTAATGTAACTATTAGTATTATTATTACAATTTTTCTTATCTTATGGTAACTGTTTATTTGTATGTATTATTACTTAACTGTGATTGCTTGTTTTTCTCTTTGTGTATTTATGTTTACATGTCAGGTACTTGAATATTCCATTGATGAACTCTTATAGGTCTTGTGACTGTTGGCCAGCAGTCTTTTAGAGGATATTGAAATCATGTTTACTGTTTTAGCAACAGGTGACCTGGTGGTCTAGGGGTAAGGTGTCAGACTTCTGTACTGAGGGTCCAGGGTTCAATCCTCGGTCCCGGCACAGATTTATCTGATTGCCAAACCCTTCCTTCACCTCTGACAAGACGTGTATTAATCACAACTTGTGAATGTGAGGAATGCCAGGCCTCCACCGTGGTTCGGATTCCATGTTAAACTGTAGGTCCTCCATTTCATCTCACAATCATCCTACCATTACACATTAGCGTAAGTGCGTGTAACTCTAACGGGTAGTAAGACGCGGTGATGATAATAATATTATTAATAATAAACGAAAAGTAGTTCGCCGTGTTGTTACTATATCTGCGTATAATATGAAGTCTATATTTCAATTTATTTCTATAAAACAGAGAAAATTAGTGATTAATGTGGGGTTAATTAATGGATGAAAATGAAACATCTCAGTATTTTTTGATGGCATTGTTTTTTTAGATTTTATTTCAATAAAAACATTGATATAAACCTTAAGTAAGATGGATTCTGATCCCCCTCACCCCTCGTAATATAAAGATAGTTAAATGCTTAACTCCACCCTCCTCTTTCCTCCAAACCCCTTACGTAATTTAGGGAGGGCCCCTCGCTTTGTTTTATAGCTGCCAGGCATTAAATACTGTTTGAAAATGATCAAATATCGAAACCTGAACCTATTTATTTGCAGCTTGGTGTAGACAAATATCTACTTTTTTTGTTTAATATTTATATTATTTTTATCTTTTAAAAATACCAATCCCTGATGTATCCAAATGGCAAATATTAAGAAGAATTTTCAAATCAAACCAACAATTTTTTTTAAGCTACACACAGATTTTTAAATAAATTTCTAAGGAAATATTTCTTAGAATACACTTTAGCTAATTTGGAACATAAAGGGTTAAAGTAAATCTGCTCGTACCTTCACTCGAATCCTAGAAGTCTCAGAGGAAGACAAGTAATGCTCTACTTGCTGAGTGGTTGATTGGTCGATAGTATCATATAACAAACGTCCTTATTGTTTATAAATTAACAATTTACCCTCTCCTTTTTTTTTATCAAACTGCCCCTGTTTGAACTGAACTGTAACTATGATCTCAACATAAATGGTGTTCGGGGGGTTGGGGGGGGTAACAACATTCCCTTGCCACAGCATTAGCGGCGCGCGGGGCAGTAATCACTTCAACAAAGCAGCTAACAAGTCCCTGTTAATGAACTTAGCCAGGCACAGAATGCGGCGAGGGATACAAACATCTCGACACGCAAATAACCTCCTTGTGGTCTAGTTCGTTAAGGTGGTGAGTCGCGTGTTATAATGTGTATTAAAGTGGGCGTGGTCGCCTTAGTGATTGTGTGAGAGTAATGCTCACTGCCTCACTCACTCTTTCTCTTTCTCTCTCTCTCTCTCTCGCTTTCTTAGCGATGAACAACGATTTAGGCCCTAACTGTCTGAGAATTTCTTCCTCCTTCTGCCTCCATAACTCCTTCTTAACCCTACAATTACGGTTTAAGGAGGAAGGATTCATAACGGCACCTTATGACACATCTTCAACAACTAGGATCGCCTTCCATGTGAAATGATCAAATACGGATAAGTTTTGAAAATTTAATCTTGACAAATTACCACTAGCTTGTTATATTGTTATTGAAACTATATTAATTATATTGATTGGAGAACCCTTCCTCCTCCAAGCCCTTTCACCCCTCAGAATATATAATTAATAACCTTGGAGTTGAAAGTACAAAACAATTAATGTTATATTGTTTCTAATAAACGTCTATGAGCCATTTTTAACTTGTCAATCACAAACAGTATTTTGAGAGCAACAAGGGTGATCATATTTTCCAGGCCATCTCAGAATGTAAAAGGTTTTACTACACCTTTATTCCTTATAACAACATTTAAATGCCTTTAGAAAAAAAAACAGTATTTCATCTAAGGAACAGGAATATCTTGGTGGCATAGCAGAGCCATACCATCGCTGTTCATGGATCAGAAACTAAGCACCTCTATAAAGTGCTTCTAGCAGAGTCCAGATGGAAATATTGAGAGTTACGAGTTGGAGCAGCCACCGGACACTCAACTGTCGTGAACAGGTCTTCCTCAATGGAAGATGTGGTGTTATCAACCTCGGTGGTCTTAGGGTAAAGTGCTCGCCTCAAGATCCGATATTCATGGGTTCAAATCCAGCTGGTGTTAATGGATTTTCTTGAGCGATAAAAATCCGTAGCACAACTTCCTTCGGAGGAGAAGTAGACCCGTCAGTCCCATGTCGATTGTGGTATGTAAAAGAACCTTGGAAGGTACCTATGTGGAAAATACCTTTCCCGGAAATATTGGTAGGCCCTTCCACCCTCGCTCATAGAAATTCTCGTGTGCTGATATAACCAGTTGATTCATAAAGATGTGATGTTGTTGGCCCCGGGTCGTTGGCAAAGACGATGAAGACCTGATTGTTGATGGTGGTGGGTTCATATCTCCAACTTGGTGGTGGGTTCATATCTCCAACTTGGTGGTGGGTTCATATCTCCAACTTGGTGGTGGGTTCATATCTCCAACTTGGTGGTGGGTTCATATCTCCAACTTGGTGGTGGGTTCATATCTCCAACTTGGTGGTGCGTTCATGTCTCCAACTTGGTGGTGGGTTCATATCTCCAACTTGGTGGTGGGTTCATATCTCCAACTTGGTGGTGGGTTCATGTCTCCAACTTGGTGGTGGGTTCATGTCTCCAACTTGGTGGTGGGTTCATATCTCCAACTTGGTGGTGGGTTCATGTCTCCAACTTGGTGGTGGGTTCATATCTCCAACTTGGTGGTGGGTTCATGCATTTACCATACGAGAGGCAGGCTGGAGACCATCTTTCTCCAAATCACACAATCCTAGTATTTAAGATGAATATTATTACTTCAATAAGCTATCGTACAATAAAGACGAGGAAAATTCCCTATGTGTGGATTTCTATAGACCTTCATATTTTGACGTAAGGTCATGTGAGTGCAAAAGTAGACTACATTCAATGCCATAAATGGAAATAGTGGATCCATGTAGATTATGTAGATTTAATTTAAATGAAGTTGTTAGATTCTGGAAAATACATATAGATATTGTTTTAGTTTTTATATAATAATATACAAACGTAGCAATAATATACTATTTTATAATATAACAGCAGTATAATTCAAATATCTACACATTTTCCCTAGGACGTCAATTACACTTCATAATAGATTTTTTTAATATTTCTATTTAAGACTTCATTATATACAATCTTAATTAATATAATTCATAAGATATGATTAAACCCATATTGATTGGTTGAAAAATGTTAAGACCATATTAATGGTTAAAATCACTATTAGAGTTTGTGTAACATTGTTATGTTACATTTACCCACCTGAGCTATTTCCACCTGATCGATCTTACTACCCGCTCCAAGAAACTACAAAGAATAGCCACAAAACAATAGTAATCTTCACTATTGTAAATCCAGTCCTAATACAGTTCTTTTATTAATACGTCTCTTTCTGCCCTATACTCCTTCAACAACCACAATTCAATTTCAAATAATAATTCCATTCTATTACTTACCGCCTGGATCTGCTGTCCGAGACACGAAGATTGCTCGCAAGTTAAATAAACGTCCTAATTCGGCGAGTGGGGCAAATGTATCGTGAGTACCCGCACTTGTTGCTTACATCTGACCGTCTAGTTGGATACTAGCGGGCGCAAATTCATGATAATAATTCTATCAAGACAAGATGACGTCACCTGACCTCGCCGGGGCGAACTACAGACCACTGTACGTAGTAAGCCAATCGTCCGGGGAGGATTTGAATATCAAGACACCAAATCCGTTGGACCGAGCGGTTTATCCAATCATAGACCTACATGCTGAATTCCCAAGAGATGGCGAGACTTCCACCTGCCCAAGAACGTCACCGGCCAACTGGAAGGTTACCACCCCCCTTTTTGTGATACGCAACTAGCACTGTATATAACCTATGTCCATTATTGTGAAAGAGCATTCGAAGTTCTGCATGTGACCCGTGTGGTCATTTTGCTATACGAGTAAAAGCTGTACGAGTAAAAGTAAAAGGCATTCGGAGTTCTACATGTGACCCGTGTGGTCATTGTGCTGTACGAGTAAGAGTAAAGAAGAATTAGCAGTTAAATGTTCTTTAAATGTTCGGTTCGCTATATAATTATGTACGTGAAGAGTCCAGAGTCGACGGGATTGATTCAGTACGAGAATTATTCCGTATTCACGTAATTAGATCTGAATGTGCGTTTAAACTGTTATGTTGACTGATGACCGGCACTGGTGGTCATACGGTCCGAAGTGCTACTACCGAAGGCAATGGATAGACTATATCTATATAGAAGTGCAACACTATACTGCGTCGTGAAAAAGAAGACGTATAATGTCTCGCCTAACTGAACGCTTGAGCTCTATCGCTGCCAACAACAACTGCTCCTGCCGTCGTCCACGTGGATTTTCACCAGCATCGCGTGAAAATGTGGACTCATCTCTATCAAGGAGAAATAGCAACAATTGACTCGGTAATGAGAACATGTCTTATGTTATTATATATTTTTGAAACTAAAATATTGGACGTGTCAACTAATGGAGTTGACGTTGTTTATTGGACCATTTAAATATTATTGTTGAGAGACTTTACGTAATGAACTTTATACTGTGTAGAATCATATTATGTATTTACTTGATTTCATGAATAGTCAGATTTACGTTTGCATATATCTTGAGTGAATAGCTTGAAATGCAGTTATCATTTATCATTGGTATTAATCCAGTTCTTATTGTTGTAACAAGAAAATTTTCCATAGTAAAACTTAGGTTTTCTTTCACTAAACCATTATTGATAAATAATAATTATGTTTAGGGTGTATTACCAAAGAATGTTTTCCTATAAATTATGTTCGCAATTACTTTCGCTGCTAGGGTTGTCGAGGCCACAATGTTGATGTTGTTGAAAATACTTGATTATTAAATGACTATTTACTTTAAAATCTCTGCTTATTTCCTTATTTATTTATTTTTATGTTTCACATAGCTTATGCCCCTCTATACTCGTTATGTTGTTTACGGTGGCCTTAAACTACGAGGTAGAGAGAGGGCGTAACATTTGGATGAACCAAATACTTACCATGATTTTATTAATATCCCCTTCTCTCTCTCTCTTTTTCTCTCTTTCTCTCTCTACACATATAAATATATATATATATATATATATACATATCTACAATTTAGGTGGATGAGTATGTTTTTTAAAAGTATATTCAATATATAAATACTATTTCAGTTACAAATTAGTGTTTATAAAATTTAAATTTCTTATATTGTGTTAGACTTGTTTTTCTTTTATTATATTTCAAAATAGGCCCTAATTTGTTAGTTCTGAAAAATAAATGTATACTTATATTTGGGGGTATATGCTAATAACGTTTGAAGATTTGTGTCTGGTAAACTTATTTGGTCTATCTTCTCAATAGCTCTTTTTTCATTGAATATTAAGTCAACTAATTGGGCTATTAGAATAACTATTAATATGTTTTCTCATAAGGACTTTCAAGGTTTATATTGTTTTAAAATATTTCATGGGTTTATACTACAAACATCTGGGTATAGAGATGTTTAAGTTATTTATTCATTTTGGTTCCTCCAAAAGCTCGGGAAATATAATGACGACTTTCACTAAGACCCACTATTGCAGCATGTAGACCTACAAGCGATTATATCTTGGTCGTAGTATGTAGCCTTACAATTGATTATAGCTTTATTACAGTATGTAGTTCTACAAGGGACTATCACTATTACAACATGTAGCACTACAAGAGATTACCAGTATTGCGACATATAGTTCAAGTGAACAAGTGATTGCCAATATTGTACAATATAGCTATATAATTAATTATCACTGTTGGAAAATATTATATAGCACTACAAGTGTTTATTTCTTTGCTAAAATATGTATTCCTACACATACTTATAACTAAGTAATTAAAACATGTACAACTGCAAGGGATTATTATTATAACAACAAGTATAACGTACGAGAAATGATCAGTATTTCTACATGTAGTTCAAGCAACAAGTGATTGCCAATATATTGACATGTAGCTCTACAATTTACTATCATTATTGTAACATATAGCCCTACACGTTATTATCGCCATTACAACATGTATCTCTACAAGTTATTATCTCTATTTAAACATGTAGGCTTATACACAACTATAAACTAAGGTAACGTGTATGTTTATAGGCAATTATCAATTATTCAAACATGTATTGTGTTTAGTTAAGCTTTTTATATTGTTTATAAATACTTCTACCTATAAATAGTTTTGATGTAATTATATAACCGTACATATAATTTATGTTGATGACAGGACTATGATAGAATAGCATGTCAAATATTCACACATCCTAGCCGTATATAACATATTTTTGTTGAAATAGCATGTTTATACAGTTTAAATCTAGTTGATATAGCTAACATAGTTTTGTTAAAATAGCATGCTGATCACAATTTATATGTATTTGCTATAGCTAACATGTCTTGGTTTAAATACTATCTTGATCACAATTTACATGTATTTGATACAGCTGACATATCTTGGTTAAAATACATGTTGATGATAATAATTTACTTATATTTTCTGTAACTAACAAAGACAGCTCTGTTAGAACAGAGTTGTTCACTAGTCATGCAAATTTGTAATTTGTTGTTGCAAAATAACTGTGCTTTTTTATCAGTAACATTATAGTCTTATTAATAACCATACAAATGTATTTTAATAGCGCTTCCAATTTTCGTTCAGTCGGATTCTCCCATCAATTCTGACATCATATCTGTTAAATGTCATCTAAAGCAAAACCGACTCTTGGGAACACGTAATTAAATAATCTTCTCTGAATGTCAAATCATAATTTTCATTTGATAAAAACATAATATTTTTTTAAATAATATAAAAAGCTTTGTTAATTGTTTGTGTGTGGTGTTATATCCCCCTTAAAGATAGTTTTTCCACGAGCCAAAGATCCGAGGGGCGTTGGTTCAATGAGGGCCAGTCACGAGATGATGTAGTTCCCATGTTGGTCAAGGTCGATGGAGAGGGATGATCGCTTTTCCCACGGGACGGTAACTTGGGTTGAAGGTAAAAGTTAACCGTAAAATATATGGCGTGAATAAGAAACTAGCCCAGGCCAGAGGCTGGAAACAGTAATGGATGTAAAAAATAGCAATAATAAATATATGAACATACTTTTTTATGTTTGGATGTATGGTTATACAAAGGGAAATGTGTTTATCCTCTTTAAATTCAAATTATGTTTTAAGACATTAAAATGCTTGAAAATGTATTTATTTAATATTAATTAAATGATTGATGATGATTCCAGACTACAGCAAACTAAAGTAACAGGATAAAACTTGCACGAATTATACAATGTAAACGAACCAGACGTAGGATATCATTACTGGCGCTGTTGCTTATTCACAACATTCCTGCACGCACATGTTAAAACTCCCGTATCTCAGAAAATAAAAAAATATATATATGTTTTAATATTTAATTACCTTTGATTATTTTTTTACAGCTGTTGTGAAAATGCAACAGTGCTAGTCACATAAGAATACTCTAATTTGATGGTGATGGGAAAGTCCGCATTTACATTCTTGCCTCGTGTAATGAGTGTAGTTTTTAATATCTCTCGTCCCTGCCTTATTAGCGTAATTAAATACGTATATCTAGTTCACTTTGAAGATATGGTGAAATAGTTGGGAATGTACTTATACATTTACTAATGGAGATGAGAAACTGTTGTGTTTATTGCAAGAGGGTTACATATCTCCTGAGATTCCAGAGATACAACCACATTCTCCGCTGAGAAATGTCCTCAATATTTACCCGAGTGTATGTGACCCTGCATTCTCCCCACATTGGTAATGCGAGAAGACTCCCCTTGCGATGAATATTGAACAGCATTTAATGCGTGTGTTTATCGATTGCCTCCTTTACCTGATGTTCGGCCCGCATTCACCTGGCGCCACCTCATGAGGGAAAAACGTGTTTATAATGACCTCCTTCTTTTATGATGGGGTTAATTAATATTTCACACCCCCACCACTCCCTAATGAGTCGTTAACGGGTCAGACGCCATTCGCGAACTTTCATGTTGGCGTCGCTGAGCCTACTTACGTTCTGTGACATCAGTACTAGAGCCTGGTTAGGTTGAGACTACTTACATACTGTGACATCAGTACTAGAGCCTGGTTATGTTGAGACGTCACTGAGACTACTTACGTCCTGTGACATCAGTACTAGAGCCTGGTTAGGTTGAGACGTCACTGAGACTACTTACGTCCTGTGACATCAGTACTAGAGCCTGGTTAGGTTGAGGCGTCACTGAGACTACTTACGTCCTGTGACATCAGTACTAGAGCCTGGTTAGGTTGAGGCGTCACTGATACTACTTACGTCCTGTGACATCAGTACTAGAGCCTGGTTAGGTTGAGGGTTGTAAGCAGGCGTCGCTGTGTATTCTTCAGTTTAATAAATATTTTTACGTTTTGAAACCTAATTAGATGCCTAGTCGCACACGTTGGCCCCCGAATTAATGTTAATCTCGTCTTATATGGTTTTGCTGGTGATGAGAGGACAGCGTTTTAACTCCAATCGTGTTACTGAAGGGGAATTTTCATAGTTATTATGTCACTCTTCCTGCACTGAATTCTTGGTACATTTCCTATAAATTAAACCTCCCTCGTTCTTACCACACTAGTGTGGTAAATTGTATAAAGCCCAAATGGGGGTTATTTGATTAAAATCATAACATAAATTATATTGGTTATTATTATAATTTGGCAGACTGTGCAATTTTCATCCCCAATTTTCTTCCTCAATAAAATATTTGAGTAAAAGCTAACAATTTATTTTGTTTACATTTAATTTGTTCTTAAGTCAATAACCCGAGGGTTGGTTTGATGTGATTTCTATTGATCTGGAGTTAGGACTTCACTCTGTTCTTCAGCTGGTTAGGGGAGTTTAGGAAGTCTGGTAGATCCCGTTTGCCTTCCACACTGAAGGTCTATGAACGAACGCAAAAAGGCTTACAATTTTGACGGAACAGTATTTATATATTCTTTTAGGGTTCTTTTAAATGTCAAAATCGACACGGGACCGATGGCTTTACTTCACCTCCGAAGGAAGTTGTGCTACGGGATTTTGTCGCTCAAGAAAAAACCGTAAACCTCGGCTGGGTTTTAACCCATGATCATCGGTTCCTGAGGTGAGCACTTTACTCCAAGACCCCCACAAGGTTGACTACATTTATTTAGGAATGAATATATAATACGTAAGGCTTCTGAATACTAGTGGTTTCTACCGATCTTCCTTTAAGTTAAATTGATTTACAGAATAGCATGAATCCTTTTTTACAGTTTTTTTTTTGTAGAGATGTGTCTCCAGAACATTATTTGTAAATTTTTGTCTCTCTCTTTTGCGAAAGTCAACTTTACATGAACGCAGAGTATTTCGTGTATAGAAAAATTTCCTTCAAAAGAGGAATTTGGATGACGGGTGGAAAATATCAACTATACAAGAGAGAAAATTGTTGGGCGGATGGTGGAAAAGAGGAGGGGTATAAATGTACAGTAATAAAGAGGGACGGAAAGAAATAAATATAACCGAGAGCAAATAAAAGAAAACAAAAAACGTTATGAGCCGGCCGGGGAATGACAAATCTTGGCGACACCGCATAACTCCTGACTTACCAAGACGTGGGTAAACTTTTTTTTTATTGAAGTATAAATTGTTGTCTTGGGGGGCGGGGGGGAGGGGTAAGGGTCTAAAACGTGAAGGAGACACGACCAAGCTTCTTTTCTTCACATTCGTGGTATTTTCTGCACTGATACATAGCGAGTGAGTTTGAAAACACCCTCACTGAAACAAAACCCTCTTTCCGAAGAATAGATGATGGAAGTTTTGTGTTCATTCAGAAAATCCTAACCTATAATTTTCACTAATCTGTGAAAGTATGAACGCCTTTATGACAGGATTCCTATGAAATATAGTGATTAATTCTTTAATAACAAGTCTTGAGTTTTAGATCTTCACTATGATCACAAAACGTCTGAACTATCACTGAGATGTACTACAGGGTGATCCAAAAGTCACGCAACCCTGTTTTTCCAAGGATATTTCTCGCAGAAGAACATGGAAAATGAACATGTTGTTTATATGTATGTATTTATGTGTTATGTAGGCCGTGTGACCTTGAGACATACACTAGGTCTAGCCATTTGAGTTACAGCATTTGAAAGTGTAAGATGAGTTTATCACGAGCAGAGCGGGTATTCATTTTGGAACATTATTTTAGGACCATTTCATACATGTAATGCCAACAATAGCTTATGCGTAGTTTTCCATAATCACACGTGCTGAAAAAATCAACAATATGCCGAATTGATGGCACAAAATATAAGTTTTTTCTTCACCTGGGTACGACTAGGTAATTTAAATCGCGTCCTTTCATATTTAACTCCTGTGTGTAAATGCAGTGGACCAGAATTCAAATAATTGTCCATTCGTAAATTTCCTCATTAAATATACAATACTTATTGGTTTTTGGTTGTTGTGATTTGATGCAACTTGAATCATTGCCTGTTAGGGTTATATCATTACAGGAATGTTTTAAGGACGAGTAGGGTTGAATTTAGAAATAGTGTGCCCACATTTACGTAGAGATAGAGTGAAAAATCATTTACAGAAATTATTCCTCAGTAAACCCAACCAGGGTTACTAGAATATAGAGAACTGTATTATTTGATTGTAAAGTTTAAAATTGAAATAAATAGCCGATATTTAGAAAATAAAAAACTCAAAATTACAATTAAAGGAATAGTTGTACTTTGTTTTTTACGATAGATATATTTTAAAATCAAAGTCATTACAGTTTTTAAGTAACATCTAGCCTCGGGAATCAAGTACTTTAGTGAACAAGTTTTTTAACTCTGGCCTAAGGAAGGTATAATATGCTATTCATGATTTTTTTTTAAATAAAGTATAATCCCTAATGCTATTCATTAATATTATAGCAGTATTTTATTAAATGGAAATAAAATAAACCAGAATTTAATTTTAAATTTTAAAAACATGTCAAATAATTAAAATAATAGGCCCTACCAATCTTAGTAATTCTAGAAAACCTTTGATACTCTGTTCAATTATTAAATAGGTGCAGGCCTACTCCTAATTCTAGGGTTAGAATCTAATTCGTAATTTAGCCTCAAGGTATAACCTTATGCCATCTAAATACCAAGATTTGACGAAATCTATCAAATCCTCTTCAGTGGAAGAATGGTCTAAGGCACAACATTCGTTTTACGCTGGTGTGCTGAAGATGGGGAGATTGGTATTCGAATCCTGGTTGGGTCTAACAAATGTGGTTTTCCCTAAAATGGTTTTCCACTCTAGTTCCACACAAATGCAGGTATGTAACCTATAAAATGCTTCCTTTTTCATCCTTAACTCATTAGATCAATTATTATGTATACGTATAACCAATAGTAAGAGACTTTTTCCTTTGGTCTCAAGTACACATCTACGGAGGAACAAACAGAAGGACAGGCAGACAAAGGGACACACATAGAGAGGGACATAAAAAATGGTAAGACCCGTTATTTTAAGTTTGGGGGGGGATAAAACGTAGATATCCATAAGAATTCCGAGGCATAGAGATTCTCCTGTTTCAATACTTTTTATTTGCATGACGTTGCACTTTTGTGCTTTAAATTCATACGATATAGAAATAATGTTGTGTGGTGGACCAACTTTAATTCGAGCTGGCCCATTACATGCTAAATAAAACTTTCACCTAATGCCTACTTCTGGAACACAGATGTTTATTTATATTAGGGCACATATGAGAACAAATGGGTACAATTAATGGCCCAAAAATAATTGTGTTTCGTTGTATTTTTCAATATGTGGCGGGCAAGTTTAAATTAAAGTATCCTCCATGTAAAGGGTAGTTTGATCTCAAGTTGACCCATTATAAGATATGTTCCAAAACTTTTTAATTTTATATCACAAGACGTGTTTATTTTCATGCACATATGAGCACAAACGGATCATTAACAAGTTAACATTAAAAAAAAATTGTCCGGACATACTTAAATTATGTTAATTAATAAAAGGGAGGGTAGATAAACTGAACGTGAAATTAAAATAGGCTTGAAGCTAAAACATGTCAGTTAAAATTGAATGAATATTAATAAGAGACTTTAATTCAAATATGAAAAATACCCGGAAACTAGTTTAAAATGAGACAAATAAATTCTACTTTTCATATTTTATTGGAAGGTTCATTCTTAAATTTAAAAAAAAAATAAACCCAGCTTTAGAATTGAATTAGATTTTTTATTACAGAAATGATAATATAGAGGTTATTTATTTGCCAAAGACAAGGAATGATATTTGGAAACACAGTTTGGCATAGATGAAATATTCATAAATTATTTAAATCCGTAGAAATACATTTTTAATTAAAACGACTCTTAAATCCACGAGTGACTTTAGTGGAATGAAGAGTGGAAGCAGGGTGTATACCCCCCTCTCCAATAATACGATCGTGTGGACACTTTCAGTAAAATGATGGATTTGGAAATAAAAAAAAAGTTTTCTGAGTGGAGATGTAAATAGAATTGTCAATTTCACCGTTAAAAATTCTAGCACAAAATATTAATGTTTATTATTTTACGAGTAGTTATAATAAAATAGAATAAATGTACCATTACAAATACCTACTATTATCTACATATATTAAGCAATACTGTATCTAAAAAACTCTTATAGCTTAAAACTTGGTTTTGTAGAAATTGTTGCCTGATGGTGATTGCCAATTAAGTAAGTAAACAGACGCTAACATTCGGACAAACACAACATGACGTCACAAACAAATATAAATAGTCGCGGCTGTTCTTATCGTTACTACAGTCCTAATATTTATCCTCGAATTAATTAATTAATTAATTAGACGGCTTACTTTTGTAAGTACAGCAAAGAACGTTTTAGTTCATAACTATATTGAGTAATTAAGTAAGTATTAATAATTATACTATGGATTTCAACTCGAAATATCTCAAATAGCTTATCCTTGGATTTTAAGTGTAGTTCAAGTAGGACCGAAAAAAATCTTCAAATAAATAGAATATTCATCGATATTTAGGTCTTCAATTCTTACTATTCACCTCCATGAAGTAATAGCGTGACTATGTATTTGCTTAAACCTGTCTTGACAAATTTCCGAATAAATAAAATGTTCTGTGGACTATACTAGAATTGTACCAAGTTTCAGTTATCTAGCATCTGGAGGGTGTGGAAAGACACACACATACAAATTATATTATAGATAAGTACTTAATATCTAGGATTTTTCTTCCTGGCCCGCAAGCATAATCCGGCTCTTCTTAGAAAAGGTTTGCTGACGCCTGCTATAGATAGCTGTTATTGATGTATGTGAGCAGTTTATCTTTACAAACGCGGTCGTCCAGAAGGATCTTGTCTGTGGTCACGTAGTATATGGTGGAAGACTAACGATACACTGGATTGTTTGTAATGGAGAAGTAGAAAATTTAATCTCAAGCAGTTGAACTGAGGGAAGATCTTGACATGCGGCTTATAACTTTGGTTTGAACACCCTTTCTCAACACAAATCTGGGATAATTTTCCACAAACATTCTTAATACTCCAATCTCATCAATTAACCTTGTTAAATAACATTTGTAAAATATGAGTTTTTTTTAATCAAATAAACAGGGGTAACCAGGGAGTAAGTGGATCGATAATTTAACCAAGAGTGTCCATCATCGCTGTTTGGTTAATGATAGTTTAAACACCTAGATGTCTTTAGAACATTATGTCCTCGGAAAAACAAAATCTAAGTGAGACACCAATAAATATCTATTTCCCTAAAAAAAAACGTTATATAGAAGTCAACAACACCTCTATTGCGTGAGAATTAGTCATGGCTGCCAGCAAAAGCCCCTATTTACTTGTAAATTTGTCATGGTCGCCAATCAAAGCTCCTACTTCCTTGAAAATTAGTCACGGCCACCGGTAAAAGTTTATAGCTTCAGATACTTATCAATAGTTTTACTCACTGTTAAACTGTTTGGGCCCAGTGTTTCGAAAGTAAACGTCGTATCGTATAATGAGAAGTACTGGTATTAATAATGATATTGTGAGCCCAGCTTAACTAACTCACGGATGAAGCTACCTTGCATCAGAGTATACTTATTCCCCTTCTACTTTCCCTTCCCCCCATCCTACCTTCCCCCACTTCCCAACCATGAAGTGTAAACTTTAATAAGCTCTCTCATGGCGGAATCTCGTTGTAGCCGGCACAGATTCCACATTCCACATTCCACAAGATATTGGACGAGCTCTCGGGGCGAGGGGGTGAGGAGATTGTGAGGGGAGAACAAGTAGTAAAACGAGTAACAAAATGAAAATAGAAACAGAAATGGACAGGACGGGAGAGGAATAAACAGAAACACTTTTAACCCTTATAATAATCTTTAATTCAACAAATTCTTCAAGGAACTGACACTTCCTGGTGATATAATGAAACAATGTAATTAATAAAACCTAAACACAAATGGTACCTGTAATCCAATCCAGATTAACTGTGTTTGACCTAAATCATGTTTTATTTATCATGAACTTTTTAAACTTATAATTTTAATGAAAAATATGTAGCCTATTTAATAATGTATTTTCACACTCATGATCATAGAAATTTAAATATATTTTCTAGTATGTGGGCCTTGCCTCTATTGGACCTAAATTAATAGAAGAGGGAAGTGAAACTCTAGCGTAATCGACGTAAGTGGTTTAAATATTTGTAAATGCCCCTCGCTTTAGCCATACAAAAGCGGCGAACCAAATAACTTCCGTCAATCACGAGCTCGCTGTCAATGAAGTCAGCAGCCCCTTCTTTAACAGTAACACTCGCCGATGTCCCAAGTCATAATAGTGGTCAAATCCGTGTATATTGATAATGGTAGAGCCATTATTCAATAAAACAATGTTACCTAGACCTAAACTGCAACTGGGAATAACATAAAGGATCAGGACACTAATGTCTATAAATCAAGATGTCAGAAAATAGACATACTGGTTCCTAAGGACGCCAAACAGTGTTTACATTTATACAAGTTATAGTGCAAGAAATTATTTCCCCACATAAATAAATTTAACAAGTACCGGCTGCGTCTCAGCAGTTTGATGCAATATCTTGAGTGAGTAATATACTCCTAAATAAATAGTATAATTAAACTATTATATAATTATAACAAAATAGACAGGCAAAAGCCAGCCAATCAACAAAACAAAATTTAAATCATATTTTGATAAGCCAGAGCAGACGACAAGCTATCAAAACTTTCTCAGAAGGAGATCTATAACTGCCATATGGAATCCCTTCGCCTCGTCGGAGACGCTAGCGATACCAACCTCTCAGACATCAGACAAGTGTTGAGTAGCAGGTGACTATTGTTTAACTTAGCAGCGTTTCTTCTGCTGCTATTGAATAATAAGTACAATTTAGTGGGCTGAACACACAAATTTAGCGGAAGAAGGAGGAGCGAAGAAGGGGAAATCTCGTTTCCACTGGCGTCGTTGCCGTTTAGTAGATAGGTGGTGTGACGTTTACATCTCGTGGCAGGAGGAATTGACAGGGGTGGGGGGCTCCAGGCACTTGCGTGATACATTCCTTTCTCTCCTCCAGCCATCACCAAACTTGAAGGTGTGGGCAAAATTGAATAGGCAATTTGAACACGCCATCGGCTCGGAAGTTGTAGTTAAGTTGTTGCATGTAATAAAAATGTAGTTCACATAAGCTGAGGTCATGGTAAGTAGAAACCTATTGTTAGTGGTGATATTTTTTATGGTTTATAGAGAAGATATTTAGTAAGAGAGAGTAAATGTATAATCTCTTATTGTGAAGGGTTAAAAGCTTTTAGCCCATCACAATACTATGGTTGATAAAGACTAACCCGGTTGTACAGTGGTCCATTACAAATGATGCGGTCTCGCACTCTTGTTGATAAAGACTAACCCGGTTGTACAGTATTACAGTTCAAGTGCGGACCCCAGTGATCCAGGGAGGACAGATGTAATCTTGTTATCTTTGTTCAGTCTTCGGAGCCACTACCAAATGTAGGCCGCGCTAGTTCTCCCCTTGGCCACGAGCGCTTTTGCTCAAATCACCAGTATATGTGGTCGGTCCCCACACTCTCAATTGACTGGACTAGCAGTATAGTATAATAAAATATCACCACTTAAATATGACCTACAACTTGAGAGTAATCTTGATACGCTAATAGGCTTACAAGATTTTTTTAAAAATTTACTGTCAAGGGGATCAATAACATGAACTATAACATATTATGTTTTAAACACAATTAAAATATATTAAAGTATAGCTATTAAATTTGTAAAGCTGAAATATTTACAAGCGAGCAATAGTTTCAATATTTGGACGTATCATCATATAGTTCTTAGAACCGATATTTAGGCGTAGGCTATAAATAGCTAGTTCTTAAAGAACATTTTTGGATTTATCAATTGATAGTTATTAAAGGACACTTTTCGACACAACAATAAATTGTTAGTTATTAAAGTAAATCTTTAGATGCACCAACAAATACTTTTTTTTTAAGTTATCCACTGGACTTATCAACAGTTAGTTCTTAGAACTAGGCTTTGGTGTCATCAACATTTAACTTTTTGAAAGAGTAGCTACCCAAATAATTATCTAACTTTGTAAACCAGTCTTTATCGCAACAACAGTTGGTTCTTTGAAGCAGCCATTAACTACGTCGTAAACAAAATAAATACTCAACTTGTCTCAGGAATCAATTGCTCGTAATAGCGAGGGGGGGGGCAGGAGAGTAGAAATATACTGTGCAAAGTCTGAAAGTAGACCTGGGACAATGAAACAAGTGAAGGAGTTATTTCCTGTTCGTTCATACTTGTGTCAGGGCTGGCCATCAGTCAACCCAAGAGAACAGGATGTGGAAGGTAAATAATGGCACTATGGCTATAAATAACTTAAACAGCCATACTGAATGGAACAGAATTTGGAATGTAAATACTTCCATTGCGTGTTATAATTAATTTTAACAATATAATTACCCGCTTCTGTGGCCGCATGGTTTAAGGTGCTACTCTTGCGATGGAATATACTGCCAAAGACGAGGATATCGGGGTTCAATCCCAGTCGGTTGTACTGAGGGTGGTTTTATACCTAAATTGTTTTCTACTCTCCTTCCATACAAATGCGAGTACACTTAATCGGAATTCAGCTTTCCTAATCCCTAACACATTAGTTTAGTTAGTGTATAACTTGAACAGGTAATAATAAGTTCTAAAACACACAAAAATAAAATCTAATTCAAGGTAAAGGACGAGGGATGTAAGACAGTGTCATTAGTGACTTTCAGCACTGACTTAGAGAGGAGATTGGTCCTACATCATCTTTAGAGTTATAATGAATGTATTTTTAATAAATTATTATGGGTAGAATGTACATTTATTACAAATTATTCTTATATATTTAATTCTGAAAATTGAAAAATGACACCTGGACATAATAACTTTGTCTATTTTATTCTTATATATATTTAAGGTAATTTATACCAAGCCAGCTATTTTTTAACTATATAAATTCAAATATCAACATCTTAAAAAAATTAACTTTTTTTACGTGCGTTAAAATACATTTAAATAATCGTGTTTTATGGACGCTATGTTGTGGGAAAATTCCGACAAATTGTATGTGAGCCAATCAGTTTATTGGCGAACAAACTGCAGCACACCATATGTAAAACAAACTTTACGTGATAAAAAGTGATATTAAATAAAAACTTTTGAGATAAACATCACGCAGCTCCATCACACATTCATGATAGCCCGCAGTTAAACGTTTTATGATTGTAGTCACCCCAACCCTTTCACTTTCACCCCTAATTCTTTTTAATGGGGATGATTCATAAACTCACAAACAGGGTGTGATTACAGACTATGTGAACTATTGTGTGTGGTCGGAAATTAAGGTATTTATGGGGTGGAATAGGAGGATTATACCATTTTACCCTCCCTTAACTTCTCGACCACCCATCCTCCACTAAGCCACGATTTAGACATACCACTTGATATTAAGATATATATATATATAGAGAGAGAGAGAGAGAGAGAGCAGATAATTTATACCCATTCCAAGCCAAATCGCTAATTTAAAAAAAAATTAAATATGTAAGAAACCATTTATCGAGTAAACTACCCTTAAACTAATTTACCCCAAAAACAAATATACATAGTTATTTTGGATGTTAAAAACTTCCTAGATATCAATTTTAAACAACATCGTTAAACCCATTTTTGAAAAACTTGTAATTCAGTAACATCACTAGTTAGTAAACATCCCTTAGGCTCAAAATAAAAAATAATCCCAAAATACAGCATCTAGATATCAAGTTTGAATAAAATCCATAGACACGCTTTAGAACTGTGACCATGGAGAAACAGACAGACAGACAGACAGAATTGTAAAATTTATTTTTTAAGCTAGGACACACATACAACGTAAATATTTACCAAAATCTCAAGGTAGAAAATGTTCACGATTACAGTACTTTCTCTTGATCTGAGAAAATAAAAGTTTTACATAGTGTTTGAACTGCATCATACTTGTATTATTATTAGCACCGCGTCTTACTACCCGTTCGGGTTGTACGCACTTACGCTAATGTGTAATGGTAGGTTGATTGTGAGATGAAATGGAGGACCTACAGTTTAACGTGGGATCCGAACCACGGTGGAGGCCTGACATTTCATACCTTCACAAGTTATCATTAATACACATCTTTAACAGTGGTGAAGGAAGGGTTTGGCAATCAGATAAATTTTTGTAAAATAAAATTGTGCTATGTATCAAATTATAAATGTTTATCAGGTGCAAACTTTATGCATTTACATTATAACTCATTTTTTCTGGTTGTTTTGATTTTCATATCAACAGAGTAACAAGATGGGTAAAACGTGGTTGATTGTGAATGGAAAGTTGATTGATAATCTGAAGATTATCTCAAATGATCAAGCCAATTTAATGTCAATAGGTCCCTAATGCTTGATAGACGATGATAATAAAACAGATGTCAAGTAACAATGTGGAGATACATCATCTAGTTGTGCTCACATGAGCAATACTCTAAGACTCAAGATGAAATGCGAGTGAAATGATTTGGGAAGCAGGAAGATGTACCCTATAGGTACTGTACATCAGAGCATGTCAAAAACTGAAACAAGAATCGACAATATCAATCATGTCTAAAAAAACTATTGTAAAGAATATGATTCCATAAAACTATTAAGTGGAATAATTAAAAGATTGTTCAAAGATTGCATCGTACTTTCATTGCCCAAGATATTCAGATTTGAAGACGACTGATAACGTTATAATAATCTCAAATTACGTAATAGTTTTGTTGTTTAATTTGTGCACAAATTGTTAAACACGGTTAAAAGAACATATCATATACTTTCTTAGCCTTCTTTTTAGAGGACGTGTAACCGCATTTGCGGTGGAGAGAGAGAGCGAGTAGAAACGAATTTTGGAAAAACTACCTTCAGTACACCCGACCGAGGTTTGAACCTCGATATCCCGGTCATAGAAAGTCTAGTCTAGTGCGAGACTAGTTCCTTAGACCATGTGGTCACCAAAGCGGGTTTTTAGCCATCTAATGATTCAGAGAAGAAAGTTTTCACCACCTAATCACGCCATTTCAACAGTTGAGAATTGTAACCGTTTGTAATGTTAGTGTTTGTGTAAGTAGCAGAAACATGCAATTAATTAAGAAAAAACTTTATATAATTTTCAGAAAGTTATAGTTCAGTTTAAAAACGTTCCTTTTATTCTGGCCTGTCATTTGGTAACATTTGTTGGCTTGTTTTTGAAATATTAACTATTCTGAGCAAGAATTGTAAGAACATTTTACTAGTACGGCTTTTAACTACACTCCTGAAAAATTAGTCAAATGTCAGTTGCAACCATTTTAGAGTCACCCCTTCAATTGTTGTCTATTAATATTTGTACAATAGTATTTAATGCAAATTAAATAATATTGCTATATCAATGTTAAATTAGGATCTAAGATGTTACATAGGTGTTATTCCTTTCAAATTAAGAAAATGTGTGCCTTGAACTGGAGATTTGAACAAAGTCCCTAACTCTAATGTTTTACCTTATTAGAGGATTTATTAGAGAAGTAGGGACATATTTAGCCAATAAATGAGCTTGATTTTCCTTTGCAAAGCAACTCAAAGGATACTCTGCATTGTATTTACCGTGAAATTCTGAAAAATAAATATCAAAACGTGACCCAATGCAATGAAGATCTGAATACACTTGAGAGTTGTGTTTATGTAGAGAACACTCGCTTTTCTCGTTGGGGGCGGAGCCCCCAAACCCCCAGCGAGTTTTCTTTGCAAGTGGATGTAAACTAATGTAATTCCAGCGTTGTTTTGAACGTAACAACTTAAAGTTACCGGTATTGTATTGTATATATCGCAATGACTTTAAAGTTGATCCGCCATTTTGAATTTTTTTCAGGGGTTAAAAACTAATTTTTTTTAACTTTTTGGAATTTTCCCGTCGGTTACAGGCTAGAAGTTATAAGTTTGCCAAATTTCAAGTTTCTATCTCATCTGAAAGTGGGTTAACATTAATGTCAGTGAGTGAGTGAGTCAGCCATGTGGCTTTATAGTAGTATATAGATAACATTATACATTCAACTGTTAATTATTCAGCCCTCGTTCTTCAAACCAAACACTGTCCATAATGGAGAACACCATCAAATTCTGTTCAACGCATGCGTACAAACACACGTCTCGTAAGGCCTTCTGTTAAGTTCTCAAATAATTAAACGATAGTTGCGTATTAAATTACAAACCGGGACCAAACTGGCTGAAACATCGAGACATCTTTAAACCGGGACAGTTCTGGTCAAACCAGGCCATATGGTAGGCCTACCTATACTAGACATACGACCAATTTTCTACAAACTCCAAAGAATTCCTGATTTTTATATATGAGTGAACAATTGCCATTATATTAATAAAACATTCCTTTGTGGGCGTTTTTATTTGACCAGGTGAATAAAATAAGGGACAGAAAGTGTTAAAAGTTTACATACGCAGCTCCAAGAGGTGTAAGGAGCGAGATAATCTGCTACTTATCTCAAGGAGGTAATAAGAAACGAACTTAAGGCGATTCGCCCTTTTCATTTGGCGTGGAAATGCAGAGCCATGGTAACAAACGGTTATCTTCAAGAATTGTTATTGTTTTGCAATTTTCTTTTCGGAAACGCTTTGTTCAAGAATAGAAGCATGTTTATTAAGTTATACGTGTTATATACACATTTCCTCTATAATTTTAATAGTGATCAAATATCGATAAAATTGACCTTTTTAAATAGAAAGCTGCCGGCTTCACAACAAAAAAAAAAGAAAATGTAGCAAATAATAAACATCCATACATTATCTTAGAAGAGGTGTTGAAAGTATTAAAATAAAAATTTCACTCGTTCTCGAGAAAATTGACATTTCCAAACGCATGATTTTTCCAAAAGACCTGTCTGGTAGCTGTCGCTATCTATGGTTTACGTGATCCATCTGTTCTTGTTGGCGTGGAAGGATACTTTGGTCGCTTGTGAGGCCATGCCACATCTTTCACCCTCCAACCCACCATCCCACAAAATAGGTTTTAGACTTGCACGCGTCAGGGCCAAGGGCCTTGAGGGAGCACTTCAGATCAGGGAGGTACCTGAAGCAAGATGATCCGCTACTAGATGAAGAGGTGGTAAGAGAAGAGACATGGGGAGGTTCTTTTGAGTTATATGGTCCAGAGAGGTTGAATTAAGGAGATAATTCGACACGTATTTCGAAAAGGTGGATTTGAATAATGTATACAAATACACAATTTTATGAAACATCATTATATATAAAACATAAATTAAGTCAGTACTTACGTCAAGCTTCGCGCCATTAAAAGAGAAGTTCTTATAAGGCGGTGATCTCCCCTTGATGTACTGGAAGATCTTTCCCGAGCCTGACTTGAGCCACTCCACCTTTCGGAGGTCGTCCTTGCTGATGCTGTAGTCACATTCCAGGACTGCTGATTCTCCCACGAGGACATACCTGGGCAGCTTCAGTTCTACTTTGAACATCATACACTCTGGAACAAAGACAACCACATCATACAATCTGGAACAAAGACAACCACATCATACACTCTGGAACAAAGACAACATCATACAATCTGGAACAAAGACAACCACATCATACAATCTGGAACAAATACAACCACATCATACAATCTGGAACAAAGACAACCACATCATACATTCTGGAACAAAGACAACCACATCATACACTCTGGAACAAAGACAACCACATCATACACTCTGGAACAAAGACAACCACATTACAAAGACAACCACATTATACACTCTGGAACAAAGACAACCACATCATACACTCTGGAACAAAGACAACCACAGCATACACTCTGGAACAAAGACAACCACATCATACACTCTGGAACAAAGACCCCTAAATCATACACTCTGGAACAAAGACAGCCACATCAAACACTCTGGGACAAAGACAACCACATCATACACTCTGGAACAAAGACAACCCCATCATACACTCTGGAACAAAGACTACCACATCACACAATTTGGAACAAAGACAACTACATCATACACTCTGGAACAAAGACAACCACATCATACATTCTGGAACAAAGACAACCACATCATACACTCTGGAACAAAGACTACCACATCACACAATTTGGAACAAAGACAACCACATCATACACTCTGGAACAAAGACAACCACATCATACACTCTGGAACAAAGACAACCACATCATACACTCTGGAACAAAGACAACCACATCATACACTCTGGAACAAAGACAACCACATCATACAATCTGGAACAAAGACAACCACATCATACTAAACAAAGACAACCACATCATACACTCTGGAACAAAGACAACCACATCATACACTCTGGAACAAAGACAACCAGTTGGAACAGACAAGTTAGAGCGTATCATATAAACACTGTAGCTATAGCTAGGAATAAAATTACAACACCAACTGTTCAAGTGTATATTAAAGAATTAGATTCAAAACAAAATATTCTCGTCCGATATGAATATAAATTATAATAAACAAAAATGATGCCTCATTATTGTGTATAGTTCGAGATATTCATCCAAAATTTACATCTCCGAAAATATGGGGAATTATACTGGTTGTTAACTCAATGTGTGCTGTGTTTTATATATATAGTCCATATTTTTTTCAAAAATAAAGGACATTAAAATGTATAACAAATGTGGCTATTTCTGTAATAAGCCATGGTGTCCATGTATATCACTTTACGAAAAATAAAAAAATAAAGTTATAGTGCTATAGAGTGGAGAGAGTAAAAATAATAGAAGGAGAGAGAGACAAAAGAATAGTTAAAACACAAAACTATTTATTAAAATTCACTTTTCATTGCTAATTTAAGGTAACATTGACCTACATCAAGTCAAATAATACCTAAAAGAACATTAGATCCATCATCAATTTTAAGAAACAAATGCTATTGAAAGAAAAACTTGGCTGTACAGACACGTGAATAAATTAAGATAATTATTTTTTCAAATTTAATTATTGATTATAAATAAATTTAGGAAGCTAATTCCTAATGACTTCAAATTAATACTACAGTAAAAAAGTTCTAATAATAATCTAGTATTAAAATCAAAACAGCTCTATTAAAAAATTAACATATTTTATAGACGTATGTAACAAAAAAAATCATAAAAATAATTACTTTCCCTTTCATTTAAATTTATATACATCATATAGGCTTTAATTTCCGTACACATAACTTTTTGAAAATAAAATTTATATTCAAACTTTTCGAAAAATGAGCTTTCAATTTCATAGAAAGGGCCTTTTATAAAAAGAAAATAGTTTTTATGTTCAAAATTGATAATATTCTAATCTCTTATTAGTGATATAGCCTCCTCTTTGCTGTTATGTCATAAGACCAATCAAATGGGAAACAGTTTATCTGATGACGTAATTGTTGCGTTTAGCTAAGATTAACCAAGCGATGAGCTCATTCGACCCACAATAGATTTGTTTGTTGACTGATGTTAAACAGTACTTAGCGTCACAAAAGTGTTTGTACACCAAATGTTTACATTACATAATTGTAAACTAGATCTTACAAGAAAACAAGTAAGGATTGAGTAGGCATTTACAATCATGAGATATGTTTCTCTAAAAATTTTTACATTCATTACTGTTTCCAGCCTGTGGTCAGTTTTTAATTCAAGCCATATATTCTCCACTACCGGCTTTCTAGGCCTGTCGGAGCTTCATATGTCCTATAATATAACTTAAGATTAGGACAGGCACAACATCCAGTCCCCAGCTGTTTTATCACTGTGAGAGGGTAAACCCTAATTTTACCAATGATCAATTTTATGTCCACGCTGGTAATCAAACCTGGGACACTTAACTCAATAAAGAGACATGCTACCGACTGAGCTAAGGTGTCGGATTTTTTTAAATGTTGTCATATTATAATATATTTATATTTATTGCACCACGTCATACTACCCATTTGGGATATACACATATTTAATGATTATGCTAATTTGTTAAGGAAAGTTGAATTTAGAGGTGTCCATGCATTTGTTTGGAGGTAGAGTGGATAACTAATCAAAAAATTACTCTTAGTACTGGGATTCGAACCCCTGTGCACCCGTAATCGGTGGTCTAGTGTATTTCACGCGTGGCTCCTCAGAGCTTCAGCCTCACATAAGAGTGTTTTTACCAGAGTAAATAGTCCTACATGGTTGATGGCAGTATATCTCTGGACATTCTTTAAGTGCTACAATTTGGTGTGGAGATATCTGTAATAACCAGATCTTGGATTAACATTTTATCCTGAGTAGATATATGTAGAGGAAGTTGTATATTGTGTTCATTTCATGGTTTGGTTTGATAGGTTTGATAGGTATTTTATTTTTGTAACCATCCATATACATATATATAAACATAAAAAACAGGAATCACATAGAATAATATAAGTTGGCACCAGCCCCGAGGGTCTCTCGAGTAAAAACAATACACAAAATACATAAAACGTAAATGAAAATTGTTGGCGCCCTAATTTCATGGATATTTACAGGTTTTTAGTGCCTAAAATTGCATGTCTTGGCGTTAGGGCCTATTTAAACCTATTTTACACCGAGATCCTAACATATGCTTGTTTTGTAAAAATATTTTAAGAAATTTGTTTATTTTCTTTCAGAATTTATCTTAGAAGCAATGGGTCTGGAACTGGGGTCAAACTCAGCATCGTGAAGACAAAATGATGAGGAGCTACCTACTTGATTAAAGAAATAGTGGATCCGGTCTAGAAAGCCGAGACTAAACAGACGGTAGGGTTCGTTGTGCTAACCACATGACACCCTCCATCTGCGGAATTTGGCACTAATATCGCCTACTGTCGGCGGTCGCTCGGTTGGTATTGCTCATCTGCCGGCTGAAACCATGTTATTTAAATTCTTACTATTTTATGAATAGCCTACTAAATCGTATTGTGAGACTCAAGTCTGGTAGTTTTGTTATTTTTATTACCTATTTTTGGTTTTATAAAGCCTAACTAACACACTCAAAAAGCCTACTTTAGGCAGCTAAAACTTAACTTCTTAAGACCTAATAATCTGATATCTAGTGATAACAAACACATAGTTGGACACTTGGACTAAAAGTTAAACTCAGATATTTTGGTTTTCTGATGACGGGGAAGTAAGGCCTCCAAAGGGAAGTAAGGCCTCCAAAGGGAAGTAAGGCCTCCAAAGGGAAGTAAGGCCTCCAAAGGGAAGTAAGGCCTCCTAAGGGAAGTAAGGCCTCCTAACTCTGGAGGGGAGTGTTAGAGGTGTTTGCTAATGATGGGGAAGTAAGGCCTCCAAAGGGAAGTAAGGCCTCCAAAGGGAAGTAAGGCCTCCTAACTCTGTGGGAGGGGTGTTAAGGGTGTCTTACCCTAAGAGTCTCCCCAATTTCTCTCCACCTAATTACAGGCACATTTCGTACACATTTTAACTTCTTTTCCACTTCTTTATTACACGTCCCGGTGACCACATGGTCTCAGGCTTCATTCTCGAAGTAGACTGGAGTGCAAAGGACAGGGAGATCGGGGTTCGAATCTCGGCTGGGTGTACTGAGGGTTTTTTTCCCCCTAAAAGTTTTATATTCTACCACCAATCAAATGCTGATATGCTTCTTATAAAATATAAACTTATTATTCCCTAAACCCATCATCGTAATTAGTACATAGGCTTGTAACCCGAACGGGTAGTAAGCCGCAGTGATAAAAAACTTCTTTATTCCTACCACATCAATGTATTTTTTATCACCACGTCTTACTACCCGTTCGGGTTACAAGCCTATGTATTAATTACACTAATGCGTTAGGGATTAGGAACGTTTAATTTAAAGGTAGTGCACCCGCATTCGCGTAGAGTGAGAGTGTAAAACCAACAATTTAGGAAAAAACCACCCTTTATTGTACCCGATCAGGATCAAACCCCTTTATCCCCGTCTTTGGCAGTCTATTTTAACACGTGAATAGCGCTTTATACCATACGTCCACCAAAGCGGGTATTATTAATAAAATTAAATGTAAATAGCCTGGAAATTGAGTAGAATTCGGGCCAAAATCAAAATTAAAAAACTTATAGACATTATTTTCTGTGGCTCTAGAATAAAACAATATTTGTCCATATTGATGCTATCCATTGGCATTCCTCTAGCCCTGGAAACAACCGCAAAATACAGAGATGGTAGTGTAGAGTCACAGGTGGGGTAGATGGGGGGGGGGGGAGGGGTTGATAGTTCCCAAGACGCCCACTAGCGGTGCCAGTGCCACAGTCCTAGATGACACTTTGCGGAACCTTGATCATAAATCATAACATTGTATCACTGGCAAGGAAGTGTGGCTGTCCTTTCCNGGGGGGGGGGGGAGTGATTGATAGTTCCCAATACGACCACTAGCGGTGACAGTGCCACAGTCCTAGATGACACTTTGCGGAACCTTGATCATAAATCATAACATTGTATCACTGGCAAGGAAGTGTGGCTGTCCTTTCCCCGGGTGAATAGGATTGGTGCCCGGGTCAAAGTATGTCTCAAATAATATATTAGCGGGAGACAAATTGTCTCAAAAGAAAAGGGGTCACTCAAATATGTTCACCCAAATAGTACACTTGCCAGCCAATATATTTTTTAAATACTTCTTGTGCTAGTTATAAATAAAATTATTTCAGAACTACTTCTTACATATTAGCTTAATCTAGAACAGCAAAATATAACAGTAAGCACCTAATTATGTTTATAAATATAATTTAGATGATAGCTGGTAATACTTAGATGCTGGTCATGTAGGTATCTGGTAATAATTTATCAAAAGGGGGTTCTTGATGGTATAGGTATCTGGTAATAATTTATAAAAAAGGGGGTTCTTGATGGTATAAGTATCTGGTAATAATTTATCAAAAGGGGGTTCTTGATGGTATAGGTATCTGGTAATAATTTATCAAAAGGGGGTTCTTGATGGTATAGGTATCTGGTAATAATTTATAAAAAAGGTTGACGGTGTAGGTAACTGGTAATAATTTATAAAAAGGGGGCTCTTGACAGAGTAGGTAGCTAAAACTTAACAAAGGCCACATTTTGTGACTGTCACTGGATGGACACGCACAATATTCTCTACCTACGACTTGAGTTTGGGGAGTTTTGGTTGCATCTCGTCCAAACACACAAAATAATAAATGTTTCAATACTCACTGAATGTTTATTACTGAAGAGTTTGCTCTCCATCTCTCTCTATCTTACACCTCATACCCACGAAAATTGTACGCCACGACCAACAACAGTATAATTCGTACGGGACGCCGCCCTCAGTAAACTTCGATAAAACAACATATTTTTGTTTGTTTGGGTCAGTAGCATGTTATCTTCCTTAAGGTATGAACCAGGCTACCCGCACCCCTCTGTTTGAAGGGTGGAAAGTAATTATGGCTATGTTACCCTNCCCCGCCCCCTTCTCTCAACCCCAAAGGCACCACCAAGTCTCATCAGCGCTGCCAACCTAATGAGCAATAATAATAAAACTTTGTTTATTCACCTGAACTAGCAGGGAAGCAACTTTAATTCCAAGAAATTAGGTTTCAGACCGTTTGGGCAGAGCTGTTTATTCTCTTGTGTAATTTTAATAAACGTTCCTTGAAAATCTCTATCATGTTTGCCTGGTTCTTATTTAGGTGGGCCCACATTTTTAATAAACCTGTGTTTCATTGTGTGCACATATATTAAAACGAATACCACCAACGCTATTTTATTATTGTTACTACTAATATTATTATTATTACTATTACTATTATCACCGCGTCTTACTACCCATTCGGGCTATACGCACTTTCGCTAATGTGTAATGGTAGGGTGATTGTGAGATGAAATGGAGGGCCTACAGTTTAACGTGGGATCCGAACCACGGTGGAGGTCTGGCATTCCTCACATTCACAAGTTGTGATTAATACAAGTCTTGTCAGAGGTGAAGGAAGCTATTTTATTAAATACATTATTTGCCATTATATTTACTTAAACAATCTAAGCTAGTCCAAGGACCATAAAAATTATATATATATATGTGTGTATAAGCTTTATGAATAGTGTGGTGGAATATACAATACTGAATATCAAGGAATTAATTTATCTTATTTTATGTGAGAGATTGAAATGTTTGGGTTTGAACAAAATGAAAATTTCTAGGCCAGAAATGCCATGATTATAATGTTATTTGGTTAAATATTTTGAGATTTTATAATGTGATGGTATTGTATTGTTGTATCATATAGTTTTTGACATAAAATATAAGACTAAAAGGGAATTATTTTAGTTTTGCAAGCCTACTTCAAAAACAGTGAGAAATATAGCACATTTATATGGGATACTATCCTCATACTTGAGATATAAATAAATAGATAGCAAACAAAATCGCTTCTTTCAAGATGTGAAAGAATTGTTATTTTTTTGCGTATTGTGGTTAATTGTTATTATTTTTGAGTTTACTTATTTTCAAGTCAAGTTTTGACGCTACTTTTCACAATCATTTTGTCCTTTAATTACACATTAAAACATGAATTCACCTATTGTTTTCAAATGCTATAAGGATTTGGGAAGATATAAGATTGAGTTTTTTTTTAAATAGCACATTAGTTTTAATCTGAAACTATGATGTCACATATAATTTGTTGAAAGATATTATATTTATTTATATATTTTAGGTGACTTGAAGGAAAGAAGAAAATTATGGGAGCTGAAGGAGGAGGCAGAGGACAGGGCGCATTAGTGGTCTAAGTCCACTGACAAAAGGCATTGACCTGTCGTATGACAGAACACCTAATAAAAAAGTTTTACATTAAACTATTTCATAGTTACTTGAATAAAATCAACTTTTAAAATCTTATGGAATCATAATTGAAAAGGCTTATTATTTGGAATAGAACATATGAGTCTTGATTGTCAATTTCGACTTTGAATTTAATTTAGAAAAGTTTATTTTGGAATATAGAGCAGCAGTTCTTAAATTTTTTTTTATATTGAACACCTTTGCCATGATTAAAAGATTAATGTACCCCCAAGATTTTTTTTTCTCCAAATGACAGGGTTTTTTTTTTAAAAAAAAGGCCACATAGTAGATTATTGATCTATTTAATCTATTTGTGAAAAAATATATGTTATGTAATCAAAATATTTCAAATGTGACAAATCTATTTAGAGAGATTCCTACTATTATAGCCTTAACATTATCTCTTATTGAGACTCGTTATGATCTTTTAAAAAAACTTAATTTTACTGTAAAACGTTTGTAGAAAAGTTTTATATATTTTATTCAAAAATAAAGAAAAAAAGTAAACATAAACACAATATTTCTAAACCCAAATTTTTAATTGTAATTCTGGAGCTGAAATATAATGAATCCCAAAGTTTTTCAGTGATAGGTGTGTGGCTGCATGGCTTGGCACAACTTTTTGTTGTCTGGTTGTCCAGTTGAAACTTTAAAGTGGAGGTCCGGCTCCAAATTTAGACTATCGGGGTAGTTATTTTTAGGTACAATACACCATGGATAAAAAACCATTCTCACAGAGATGTGTTGTTGAGAAAAGCTTCATAAACTGATAAAGTAGAAGGTGTCAAGTAGAGGGTTGAAAATTCTCAGAGATTGGTCTCCAGTCGAGCAAATAGGGGTAAAAGAAGGGTGGAAACAACCAGATAAAGGTAACTTCCTAACAATTAGGGTTTTACATAAGTCCCTTGTCATTTTGCCAACTTTCCCGTGAGAGCTGCTCGCGTACACCAGTTTGAGAAACACTAATATAGAGTAATTAATGTATTCTTACTTCCTCTTGGATAAAGTACTGTAATAGTGACAATTCTTGACCTCGATGATGTGCCCTTGACCTAAACAAAAATGGGTTTCAATCCTACCTGTGTTCGTGTCTGTCTGTTCCCGTGAGAAAGTTTCTGCACAAAATTGTGACAACATTTTGTATAATTATTTACAATTTGTTTATTCTAAGTTATAATGTGAAGTCATACTTGCACGAAATATATGTGCTCTCAGGAGTGGGTCAACTAGATTTTTTTGGGATGTTATAAGAAACACTTTAAAGTATTTATATTGTACTTGAAAACTTGTTCCAAAATATCTTTTAGAGGCATCTGACAGAAAAATAAATTCAAAGAAAGGGTTGAAGTATCCCTGGATCTATAGCTGAACCGGGATGTTTCACACCTGAAATCCCCTTTTTTTCACCTTCCCTAATTTTCCATTTTCGAGTCGAAATGTCCCAAGCTACCGCTGAGCCAACGCTGCAGCGGTTTGGAAAAATATCGTGTCTTGTAGACTTCGCTTTTAATGTTTGTTATAGCTCAGTCCTTCTGTGTCTTGTGCCGGCTGATGGCAGGGGCGGGAGGGGGTAGCGGAACCGGCGGGGATCGATCTGAAATCTCCCCGGCGGGGGGAGGGGGGGAGGAGGGGGTTAACACCCTCTACACCGCGCAATGCCACAGGTGAGGCAGTGTTGCCAGTCTGACAACAACTTTTGTGGGTCACTGACGCGCAAAAAAAAAGTTGTATTTTCATTCAATATTTATAGAAACATGTTATAAACATAGGCCAACCTCGACAACACGACCTACAAGCTAACTTAACTTTCTATCAATCAAATTCAAACCCATTTCGGTGGCCACATTCTGTAAGGTGTCACTCTTGAAATATACTAGACTGATAATGGTGGGGAGATCGGGGTTCGAGTCTTGGTCAGGTCAAGTATACTGAGGGTGGTTTTCCTTAAATTGTTTTTTTACACTCTCGCTCCACGTAAATGTAGTTACACTTCCTCTAAAATTCAACCTTCATAATCCCTAAGCCATTAGAGTCATCAGTACGTAAGCGAATAGCCCGAACAGGTAGTAAGACGCGGTGCTAACGATGAATTAAATTCAACCGTGTCAAGAGGAGCTGTTGTTGTTATTATTATTATTATTATTATTATTATTATTATTATTATTATTATTATTATTATTATTATTATTATAACAAATATACCAATTGTATTACATAAGAGCCCTTAAATATTGATTTTTTTTTAGATATGAATGTCGATAAACTACTCAACAAGAATAGTTTTTATTCCATATTGTCAACACACGCAATAATATATAATAAACTCGCTTTGTTCTTTGGGGGCTCCACTTGGGGTGGTTTTTGACAAGTGATTTATTGTTATGATTTTCTCATCCTCTCTCCATTCTAATGGTGATTCTTATTTGTGAAGGCCTACTTTAATAATATTGAAGTATTTTAATAAATTAGTTTTATACATATATATATGTAGGTATGGTTTATGATCTTACCAATTAAACTAGGCCGTTAGTAGCAAGTGTGCTAAACCTATCGATAATAATAAAAATGTCAAAATGAGAAGTTTTCCTAGCACTCAATGAACCAACATACAATAATATTGCCTAGCGCCTGTAAACTAGACTGTACCGGCTCGAGCGCTCGCTCCAGTCTGGCCACCTCTCATTATAACCAATATGTTCTATTTTATATTTTAGTTGCTAGCTCAGTCTGGCCATCCCCTAATACAGAAGTCTGACACCTTACCCCTAGACCACGATGTCCCCTTTTTTAATTAATATTAGTACAGGTTTTCTTTAGTCAAAAGCGTGTTCCGGATAAATCGGTACTTCAGATTATCTCTATTCGAATAGAGGGTTTGTGTGTGTGTGTGTGTGTGTGTGTATGTATATCTACATAATTCTGGCACTAATAATCAAATAGGTTTCTTCTAGACCCAGAGTTTGTATTTTTTTTATTCCTATGTTGAACACTGTTACATAATAATTGAGATGCGCGATGTGCTGTGACATGTTTATTGTACCAGAGTGTACCCCTTACACAACTCTACACCAAGAAACATCTCCCATGAAATATTCTTGGGAATCTGTGGGGTGACGGCAAGCACCACAGAAGGGGTTGTATCGTAATGAACAATACGAGCTTTACTACCAGCAGGGTAATAGCACAGATAATACGTCATAAACACATTCCCCCTTCCAGCCCTTACAACCTCAGGGGGTAGTATTTAAAGACGCGGAGGGAGGGCGGTGTTTATATCTTGGTTGCCAATAAACACCTTTCTTCGATAAAACAGGTGGAGAATACAACTCTCTAAAATTTAGATTGTAATTTTGTGTTTTTATGGGGTTATTTTATGTACGATTTCAAACACAATATTAGGGGACAGTTTAGCACGCTATTCAACCTGAGAGAGATAAGTTGGAAACGAACCAATATGCTGATGGAATGTTTATATTAATGTTTAAAATAATTTAAATTATACCTCTTTGCATCCTTAGTTTATTCGGTGTGTTTCACCCAACAAAGTACTGCAAAGTTCATTTACGTCATATTATAAAGTACAATCTTCGTAGGAAAGACTTTACCTGACAGCAAAAAGAAGTCACTAGATCTACTTTCCCGTAGACTATTCATACGTCAAGTAATGTGATCTACAAGTATGACTGTTAGTGAATACTAAGCATACTTATAAAATAACATTAATAAAACATGATTCGGTGGATGAATGGTCTAAGGCGTCACACTCGTAATAGGTTGTATTGCTGATGATGGGGATGATGGCCTTCAAATTCCTGTTGGGTGTCTCAAAGAATTTTTCTAAATGGTGTTCCACTCTCCCTCCACACAAATGTAGGTGCACTTATACTAAATCCAACTTTCATCAACCCCACAACATTGGTGTAATAAGTTCATGTGCGTACATGCTGAACGGGATCAAAGACGCAGTGTCCAAAGAAAAAATAATAATTAACAATGTTGTCTTAAAAAAAAACTTTGTATTTTTTTAAAAACCTTTCCCGTGAAAGTTAGACTGTATTTAACAACACCTTGTATTATGCTTACTATGATTTGTTATCACAAATACCTGAAATGTTGGCTGAGTCATCTAAATCGTCAGGTTTGCACAGACTTTATCCCTGGTGACGAGAATATCTAGGTTCTAATCTCTGTATGATGCATTGTGGGTGGTTTCATACATGTGATTTATCATCATGGTTTTCCAAATCTCTCTCTATGCTAATGTAGGCTTATCATACTATTTATAAAATGATCCTACTCATATTATTAAGCTGTTAATAATCTTGAGGGTGAATAAATTAAAATCAATAATTTCACTAATTTGTAAATAATTATAAAATGTTAATTCATACATATTTTAAAACTTTATCAGCATTCACATGATGGGAAGTAAAACTTAAGTAAACAAACTACTAGATTTCCCTGATAAGAGAATGAACCCAAGCTTATTACTTCAGATTTTGTAGACCTATCCCTTCAGTCAGTATTGTTTGCATTTATATTAGTAGTAAATTGACTTTTGTTTTACTCTTTTTATATATATTAATGTAAATCCATACGCTAAGTCTATTTCGTGATATTTCTGTTCCTAGCATAACTATGATTGAATTGGTTAATATCAAACATAATACTTTAAAAATTACTTTATTTGACACGTCATCAGTGATGAAACTATCATAATTGATATTTTAGTCATAAGAGCTAGTAGTTTTAATATTTTAAATCAAGGTTTATGGGTTCGATTACCATCAAGTGACAGAATAACATAGCTAAGGATTTGGGTTTGTCTCCAGCACTAAATGATAAATTGATGCGTCAAGGTCTGGTTGTAGTGTTTGTCCTAGAACACAAGCTGTGCGTTTCACTAATGATCAGATATCTTGAATAAAATAAATATTCTTCCAACATATCCACATATTCCGACTATGAGGTAAGTGGAAAAATATAAGTTCTAGAGAAAATGTACCGTCATTTGCGTGGAAAGAGAATGTTAAAACATTTAGTAAAACTATATTCAGTATATTCAGCCGAAATAAATATCCCATAAAACAGACTATAATTAATGTATGTCTTAAGCCGTGTGTCCACCGATGCTGTTCTTATAATATAAAACAAGATTGCACTGTGTGTTACAACCCAATTAGACAATCTAAATATTTACAATATTGGGATAGAGATTAGAAAGGAAAAATTTGGAAGAAAAGTTCCCTCAATTGCTTGGAGGGAGAGAAGAAAATCATTTATAAAAAATGCATAAGTACATACAACCGGGATTGAAATACTGATCTCCCATTCACTAACAATCAAGCTTATTACGAGAGTAACGCCTTGGACAATCCAACCACCAGTGCAAGGTAAAACTAATTAAATTATTGAATTAAAATAAATCTTGTATCACAATTAAGCGAGGCCTGCTAGTGTATATAGGTTCCTCTGTCCACTGATATAACAAGACACACCTGACATAGAACACAGCCACACAGCACTGTTTCTCCTCCCACGTGTACGGATAATTTGTCTTCATCAGTTGGCGGAGCCACCAGGGCCGGACGTCATTAAAAGTTGGAGCATGAACTCGACCAACTCATTTAGTTGTTTCTCTTATTGCTGCTGTCCGTATAGCTCTTGGGTGGTATACTTACTTCTCTGTCTCTTATTGTCACTGTCGTGTTTAGTCGTCTTTTCTCTCTTTCATTGTCACTGTCCTGTTTACTCATCTTCTCCGTCTCTCATTGTCACTGTCATCTGCTATCCTCCTCCTCCTCTGTTTGCAACTCTTTGTTCGTCTTGACTTGTTTTATCCGGCGCTATGTTGTACTTTATTCTTGTAATTTATTGTTTAATAGTAATTATTTTAATTTCATTTGTCTTCAAAATCATCTCAAAAGTAATTTCTTTTTTTATAAATCATATTTTAACATTTATCTTCATATTTTACCAGAAATATAACTTTCATAACATTTAACATGCATTGGTGTTTAGCTCGACTGAACTTCAGGCTCGTAGACTCTAGTTTTCTGTAAACAGGAGAGTCAGGGTTTGAACCCCCTTTTCTGATTTTGTTGGGGGTGGGTTCTCCTTCTACTTTCAAGTAAATGAGGGTATATTTATTCTAAAATCTACTTTCTCATTCCTAACACTTAGCGTTATTAAATTAGATTAGCCCAGATGGATAGTAATCTATGGAGAATCTTATAATGTTTATTTCATATAGTTAGCCTCACACATTCCCTCATAAGGGTCTCTGGTTGATATCTCAGCTGGCTACGTCAATAAAGAGAAAATAAAACAAAAATATAATGGGGAGGTTTCATATTACATATAGTTCGGTTTTTAACTCGCTTAAAACAAGCTTGCAAATAAACACAGAATATTTAGAGCCCCCCCCCCCCCCAAAAAA
>CABFWB010004703.1:0-17588 GCA_902151455.1 Timema bartmani | reverse complement strand
AAAAAAAATCTACAGGCCCACTCTTTTCATTTAATGTTTATAGCCAGTCCGGCGTGATTTGTTGACAAACCAATTTTGAATGCATTCTGTTCGGTCAATGACGATGTCAGATGGTGTATTCCTACTAATAGTAATTAAATTGTTTGTTATTTCAAATATTAGCATGTTTCTCTAGTTAGATTTTAATGCAAATCAACAAATTATCATTTAACTGCAATATTCAATAGAAACAAACCTTTTAAATTCATAAATACATTTATCTAAGAAACACGATTTAATAAATTTTTTATCTTTAAGCTAAGAACGATTTCAGATACTTTTCAGAATTTGGCAATTTCCAAATCGTCAGTATTTTTAAACAAAAAAATAGACCAGAACGTCTTTAAAACCATTAAAATTAATATTAATAAACGTAATATCAATTAATATTAATAAAATGAATTATCAAACTCGTGTTTCTAAACCGTATTATTTTTAATGCAAGCAAACGTTACTCACAATTCCGATGATCGTCACTCAACGCAATGTTACTAGCCGTGCATCAACACGCGGATGAAATTCGCCAAGTCCGAGCTAGTACGTGGGTTGTATTGGAATCTTGGGTGACCGTGGAAATTGCTTAGAAGCCCGGGGCGTGTGGTCGTCTGCTAATTTGCATCCCTGGCTTAAAATAAATATTTAATACTAATTTAAATTAATTTTTTTTGTCATTATTGTAGGTATTTGCTTAGAAATAAGTTTAAAATATATTAACTTTTTTTAATATTGCGTATTTATGGCGACGGAAACCCGTTTATATCACTTTTCTTAAACATGTATGAAAAATCATGTACTCAGATTAATTTAGTAAATATATCCCAATTATATTACGAACGGACATATCAGACAGATACAAATAACCACTTTAATCGATTTGACATTTTCAAACGACAAAATTGTATGATCTTCAGATGTCTTTTTTAATCTATATTATCAATATATTTAAAATTAAACTATATCAATGCTAACCACAAAGAAAGTTTGTAGTTCCTAAAAAAGTGAATTAAATGTAAATCGGTAGGAAAATCGAGGAAACCCTTTGAATCGATCTAATGGCCCTTTTTACAGTTAATATTTCAAGGCAATTTTTTGGCCTGACAATGCGACATCTTACCTAAGGGTTGAAATAATCTCATGAATTGATATCTTGTAAAATAATTGGTCGACATTGTCAGACACGGGGCTGTCAATCTTTAAACCCTCTTCTCTATATTCCAATTTATTATTTGTGACTTGTGTCCTTCTTCCTTTATAGTCCTTCTCGCTAAGAACACATTAGTTGTGAGTCAAGTTTACTGAAAGTCGTAGTTTTAAGAGAGAAATGTCAGTAAAAGTCTGTCGTAGGTTGGCAATTAGTGCGCCCTGAGAGGGTTTGTGTTTCAACCTCTCCCTCCGTGACACGAGTACCTTGTCATACGCAAGGTGTGACAAGTACCATTAGGTAGGCGCTATTCAACGAGACTGAGAGGCCTTCACTTTATCGGGACTAATGATGCCGGTAAATATATCTCTCGACAGACTTCGATCGCACAATCCGCTCTGTTGAGGTCTTCGTGCTGTGTTTATTCATGCTCCACGTCTAACTGCTCATTCAGGATATCTGCATTAAGGGGACAAAGATGAGGAAGCTGTATTTTGAATAAATGTACTCGCATTGGCGTGGAGGGAGATACAATTTCCATTTTATTTGAACATTATATAAATTTCAATTTCCATTGATATTATGACCCGTCATTTTGTATTGTAAGACAGGTTGTGTTATGCTTAACCTTATGTTTTTAATATTATTTTTACTTTGATTATATTTTTTTTATCCAAACTACCATCACTCGAAATCAATCCTTAATACTAATTACTACCCACCTCTAGTCCCCCTAGTTCCCTATTCTAACTTAAAACTGTTGCAGATTACTCCATTTTCAGCTGTTTTTATTCGCGTTGTCCTTGCAGTTTTGTTGGTGAGATTTTACTGGTATTATTGCTGATACATTTCAATTGGCACCAAATTCTAAGGTATTTGTGCCCCTGCACTTTCTCCATAGCTCACTATTGAAAAAATTATACCCTCATGATACCTCTTTAATGAATTCAGTAGAAGATGAAACTTCCTCTATAGGATGCTGATAATTTGGTGAATAATATCTTTTTTTGCCACGTATTTGTTCCATGTGGGGCCTGTAAATTCCAATTTTCGTCTTGTTTTACACCTAAGTTATCTTGTAGTCTTGGTCCGAATATTGACTTGACCGTTTAGCTTCAGACTTGGAATCATATAGAGAGTATCCCTGAACAGCACACAGGTAGTCTTTGCGGGTGCCATTTTTTAGTGTCACCCCTTCACACCATCTATCCTAGTCCTTTATTAGACTTGGTCTAGAGTTATACTCTTGACATTCCATCCACTATGATCAAGAGATCGTCCACAAAGTCCACCAGTCCTGCCATACCGGGGATCGACTCTCTTGCTCTTTTAGGCCTCTGGCTATTAGACGTGGCCGGTACAGATCTTGAAGAGTGTGAAGTAATTTATCCAAATATTACTTAACTTGGTTTCGAAAGACATTAAATACATTTCATTAATAAACCTTCACATCTAATTATGGACTATACATCTGAGATTAATCTAAATTTTATTTAAATAACAAATTTGTATTTTTTTAATCCTTACGAAAACTATTTACTATTTGTCGTCATGAAGACGACACATCAAATATGTATGTGAACCGTTATTTAGTTTGTAAGAGGATACATCTCATTGTTTTGTTCACTGCAATATATCGTTATGTTGTGTCTCATTTTACTGTCGTCAATTGAGACTATTATAGTAATCGTAGTCTATGTTCAATAAGATGATTACACTGCCACAACATACTCATTTCACACAAGGTTTGAGTATTTATTTAATATACTAGCTAGTCACTGGTAGTATGTGCACCTGTGTTACCATACACTTCTATAGTTCCTATGACACCTGTTTTACCATACACTTCTATAGTTCCTATGACACCTGTTTTACCATACACTTCTATAGGTCCTATGCCACCTGTTACCTTCCACTTCTATAGTTCCTATGATACCTGTGTTACTATCCACTTCTATAGGTCCTATGCCACCTGTTACCTTCCACTTCTATAGGTCCTATGATACCTGTGTTACTATCTACTTCTATAGGTCCTATGCCACCTGTTACCTTCCACTTTTATAGGTCCTATGATACCTGTTACCTTCCACTTCTATTGGTCCTATGCCACCTGTTACCTTCCACTTATATAGGTCCTATGAAACCTGTGTTACCTTCCACTTCTATAGGTCCTATGAAACCTGTGTTACCTTCCACTTCTATAGGTCCTATGCCACCTGTTACCTTCCACTTCTATAGGTCCTATGCCACCTGTTACCTTCCACTTCTATAGGTTCTATGCCACCTGTTACCTTCCACTTCTATAGGTCCTATGACACCTGTTACCTTCCACTTCTATAGGTCCTATGCCACCTGTGTTACCTTCCACTTCTATAGGTCCTATGCCACTTGTTACCTTCCACTTCTATAGGTCCTATGATACCTGTTGGTCCCTGAGCAAGGTAATCCCTCTAGACGACGTCCCACACATTTACAAATGTAATTTCTATAGGCCCTGATGGCGGTGTACTCTATTTTAAAGGTTGGGGGTAGTGTAAAAGGGGTGTTTACAATAAAAGTGTATCTTTATTCATCTTAAATAAATAAATTTAAGGGTAGTTTACTTACGAATTTAGATAGAAAATATGAATTTTTTGGAAATTGACCCAGAAATTTGAATTCAAAATGGAAATCTGGAGACAGATTTTCATAATAAATAAGAATACATTTTTTATTTTTACAAGTAACAAATAATTTTAGGGTAATTTACAAATATTTAATTTTGAAAATTTTTTTTTTTTAATATATTTGAACAATTTGGTTTCAAATTGGTGTATGAAGAGTGATTATTGTGATTAATAATATGTGTTTGTTTTTATGAGTAAAACATACTTAAGAGTAAGTAGTTTACCCAAAAGCTATTTTTGAAAACTATCTTCGAAACTATAATACACAATAAAAGAATATTTGTGCGATTGTGTCGAACCATTTTTTTCCTCAGTGCATTTAATCATTCGCCCATGATTTAAGAATTGTGATCGCCCCAATGGCGTAGGGATGAGGGTGAAAAACTTTGGATGAAGTTCTCCCGATTTTGCGTGGAGAGAGGATGGGAAACCGTTTAGGAGAAAACCAACCACAATACACCGCGACCTCCCAGTCACGGGCAAATCAAATTAGATGAACATGATATTTAGTTTACGTACCCATAGATTCGTATGGTGGATGAAAATAGACCTGGAGACATTTATAACTATTTAAATAAGGGAATGACAGAATGGTCCTGAGTCGAAGTCAGGTACACTAACCGTGCTAATTGTTGAACTCTGACAACTGTTATGGCTGACGTTGAGTGATTGATTGCTGCATCACATATGGCCGTATATGTGACAAGTAGGGGTGGTAATTACTGGAGGGGAGGGGGTAATGCGAGCGAGTAGAGAATACATACAAACCAAAACCATTATTTCGGTTAATCTCTCCGTATTTACTGGGCTGGGATGCGAATGATGACCTCCCTGTCATCAGCTATTTAGACCAGATGAGCCTGACGACTAATTTGTGAGCCCACATGTACAGAAAATTAAAACTGTTAATGTTCGTGTTTTTGGAAATATATTAATTACTCTGAACGAAGGTCACTACTAAGAAATAAAGAGTTTTTTTTATAAGTTAACTTATTCTAGATTTTGATAACCAATAAGTGTTTATTTAATTTACTAAACAAGAATTATTCAGCTTTGAAATTAGTGTTTTATTTATCAATCTTTATTGGTGAGCTCACTGGATATGTGGCTAACTAGCAAACCAAATTATATTAGTTTGATAATAATATAAAATACTCTTTAGATACAAATTTAAAACGTAATTGCTATAGTCATTAAAAAATATTACAAGCCTATTTTTCACCCAAAACATTTCCCAGAGGCCCATTTCAATCAAAAACGTTAAAGCCATTTTTTAAAATTAATTTTAGTAAAATCAACCTTAAATTATTTTTCTCAAAAAACAACAACTATAGCGCTTTTATCTGTCATGCAAAAACCTTCCCCAAACATCCATTTAAAACAAAATTATTAAAGTGATTTTTTTTAAATCTTAATTTCAAAAATCCCTCTTTACCAAACCTTTATTTGAGGGCTAGAATCAAAATAAATAAAATGTTCAATGCGTATCATATATTATAAGCTATTTGTCAAGTTTGAACAAACTACATCAAATAGTTTTGTCTGTAGCTTCCGTAGGTACAGATAGACAGACAGACAGACATGGGACTAGACAAGTTTGTGACACCTTTCATTGGATTTGCAGGCACACAATACGTTAAGATTCATCCTAATCTCGAAGTCGAAGATGTCCACGATCTATATGAGAAAGTAAAATTCAGTAATCAAAATTACTCTTTTTCAATAATTATTCCTAAAATTATGTATTTTATTTCTTCCAGTTAGTTATTCTTTTTTATTAATAACCCGCGCCACGATACCTCTAGTTTGTATAGTATACCCAAAGTCCGGACTTTGACCTGTAACCTACAGTTGAAAGTCCTGAGGAGAACAGATTGCTCCAGCCCTGAATACGGTCCCAGATGAGATATTGTGCCGTGAACCACGTACAGCCCCTACACCGTCCTAATTTGGTTTGTAAAAGTACCCTCGCTGCCCAGTTGAATCTACCCCTACCTCATCATCCCCTAGAGAGCATGAAGGGGAGGGTCCTTTCAGCTAGTGACATTCAAACCACGTTGTTTTAACTCCACGACAGCAATGAACTTGTCCGGCACTGTTCTCATCCACCTCTCGGTTTAATATAATTCATCTATTTATGTTTTTTGTTTGTACTGTTTTGTGAGGTTTAGAAACAGCTTTTTCTAACGGAGTGAAGTTGTCTCCGCGCTGTTCCAAAGAGTGAACCTCATGATGAACGGTAATATAGTCAACATGTTAGGTTTGTCTCACTTTTTATTAATCACGATAAATATTAAGTAAGATTTTCTAACTTTGTTTCAAGACCCTAACTGGTTACATTTTCTAATTAAGTAAGATTATCTAACTTTGTTTGTTTCAAGACTCTAACTGGCTACATTTTCTAGTGGCATTAATTTTTCATAATCGTATCATTCTTAGCTTATTTCTTTAGGGCCTTTTTCCCTTTAGAATAACAAAGAATTAACTATTTTTCCCTAACTATAATTGAGATTTAATTTAAATTTGGTTCCATAGTGGAAACGTGTACAGTGGTGTAGCTAGGGAACAGCACCTAGGGGGGAGGGGTGAAGCTTTGGGGAGTGTTTTGGGGGCGCAAGGTTAAGATGAAAGGGACAAATTAATTTTAGCACATTCAGAATAAGATAAATATATTTATAGTTTTAAACCCGTGTTTTATTTCCGAAACTCTGCACATTTTGTGTACTTTCTGTCGAACCTTTGTACATAATACATAATCTTCTAAACTTCAGGCACCATTCATGACCAAAAATAAAGTTCAACTGTATAAAAATAGTTTTTTTATGATAATGTTAGCAATAAATTTGCTGTTCATGGTTGCAACTGATATAAAGAGTCTTTATTAACTCTGTCAACTTTATGATTTTGGTTGTATTGTAAAATGAGCAGTTCTAATAATTTAACTAATTGAAGGGATGAAAACTGGTGGATCTGTAAATATATTGGACAGTTATACTTTAGTTTCCGTTTTGATTTTACTTACTCCAGATGACCTGATGGTTTAGGGGTAAGGTGTCGGACTTCTGTGCTGGGGGTCCGGGGTTCAATCCTCGGTTCCAACATATATTTATCTGATTGCCAAATCCTTCCTTCACCTCTGACAAGACACACACACAGATGACCTTGTCGGGGTCTTAGCTATGCTGGACCCCAATGTCCGTCACATGGCCCAGGGGCCGCCCCACGGAGGCGCCCCGACAGGGTTATTAGAGATCTGTCCGTACCGGAAGGTGTAAAATACAATCTAGTGCATGTTTATATGGAACGTGCGTGGACCCAGATCGCGTCCCGGCCACTTTACGTCAGGCCGGACGAATGCGTGAGCGCCGTGACCCCCGCTATCAGGACTACAATGAGGCTTTGTCACTGACACGCCTCGAGCAATTAAAGAACATCGATAATAATGAGCATTCACTGGAGGGAGCCACCATATTGCGCCGGGGATAGCTTTGACTTGTTAATTTTCAATTACCTGTAATCCGGGTTGCATAATAGCTGGAGATAAAGGTTTTATTTATGAATCTATTTGAAAAATAAAACTAACACTAGTTTAATTAATCACCTGTGCATTGAAAAAATAAACCTGATTGTTATATTTGATTATAAAAACACGTAAAGTCAAAAATATTTTGAGATAATCCACGTTTAGTTGCCTGTCATAGCCGAACATAAAATGAACAAAAATTATTAAAATAAAACTTTTCATCAGATTTCTTTTTAGTAAATTACTTAGTTTATTACCAGGGCCCGGAAGTTGTCAAACCCTTAAGAGGAACCTTGAATATTGAAGAAAATAAAGATTCCGTTGGTAGATGGTTGGTTTGTCATCACAACTGAGTGAATAATATATGGTTTAAAAAAACAACAGAATGTTCAGATCATCTCACATACAGCGAGACTGAGAGATTACTGTGGATAGTGCCCCAGACTACCCTTTTTGTGGTTTATATACGACCCTTGTTCATCAGTAGAGGTTTAGTTCTGCTCAGTACAAGTGGTGCAGCTATTGTTTCGTGGAACGACAAGTGATAGTGGTTATTTCCACCGTTTGGCCTTAGTGGAGCTCAAACAACGGACTTTGGCTAGAGGAAGTGCGTAGCAATTAATGTGATCCCTCAAGTTCCCAACGTATGTCTTAGGTTTTACTTGAATGCTATGGTATAACTCAGTTTCACCTTGCTTGAATTACGTAGATTACATCATTTTTTTTATATTTGTATGTTTATATTAATTATCTTTATCTACCTGATGGCACAAGGATTATTGCTCTAAGTGACCATGATAACTAGTTGACCCCCTAGCTATATGACAGTGTACTGTATGTGATATGTGTCACCCTGGCCACCCGACTTTTAACCATCCGGTTTTTGAAAGTTCCCAACGTTTGTGCTACGTTAGTGCTGGTTAGTGCCCAATTTTCATCGTTAGTGCTATAAATTTTAGGCACTAATTCACGATTGTTTTTGGGTGGCTAGGGAGATATCTCCCTATAATAGAGATAACCCTTTTTTTAAAACGCCCCATCGTTTGTGCTGCGTTATTGCTGGTTATTACTCGATTTTTATCATTAGTGCTGTAAATTCGAGGCACTAATTCACGATTTCTTATGGGTGGCTAGGAAGATATCTCCCTGGCCACTCGGTATAAGAAATAATAGATATAACCCTTTTTTGAAATCGTGAATTAGTGCCTCAAATGTACAGCACTAACGATGAAATTCGACCACTAACCAGCACTAACGTAGCACAAACGATGGGAACTTTAAAAAAACCGAAGGGCTAAAAGTCGGGTGGCCAGGGTGACACATATCTGTATGTGGTGGTATACAGAAATCTTCTCTCCACGCGACTTCATTCACCAGTAGTAGAAGGTAGAAAGGAATCACCCCCTACAAGGTGGTGGTTATATTGGGGGNGGGGGGGGGGGGGGAGTATGCTCCTCACAATTCCCAACCAGACGTTGTTGTTCAGGATACCTCCTTCGATTCTGGTCGCCCCCCGTCTTCGGGAATTGTGACGTACTCAACGAGATTTCTCACCCGACTAAATTCCATGTCACTATAATTTTGTTTCATCCTCCAATATTTGGTTTAAAACTATTATATGTAGTGTCCTGATTGTCTGTAGATGGTATATTCCACACTGTTGGACATGAGGGTTAATACGTCAGTCACGTCTGTTCTGAAGTGTCAGTTCTCATCGACTAAGGGCTAGATGCTCGAGCCCAATAAAGTGTCCAGGAACTGTCCATCGTTAATAGTTTCTTACTATCCTCCATGCAAATGGGAATACATTTCTTATCAATTCTGCCTTATTAATCTCTATCTAATAAGTAGATAAGCCAAATGGGCAGTAAAAAGTCGTGAGCATATATGAGGATTTTAATTTTTCTTAATTAATCGTTTTTTATACGTTTTATAAAAAAAATCAGGTCGTTATTATTGTGATATTATATTCCTGGGACTTAGATTAATAGTTTAATTTAAGTTTGCTGTCTTGGTTAAGTTATTATAAAAGTTAAGTAGATTAAAGAATTTTCTTTTAAAAACGAGTTTGATTAATTATTATTTTTGTGTCGAGTTTGAGAAATTGTATTATTTCGTTTTACTCTGGAGGAAAATATAGAAGGGGGAGGAACTAGGTTCAGTAGGTGGAAGTTGTGGCATGCTCGTGACGTCATTCCTTTTTAAATATTTAATTCCAGCCAGAGTACTCCCTCCCATCCGCCAAGAGATATTCCGCAAATTGCACAGAAGTGCCCCGAGGGCGGGGCCGTTTGTCAGTCAAAAACTCTTCCCCACCACGGTTTTACAGATACTTCCCACTTCCCAGCCGAGCGTGTCTCAGGCGGTTCAAACACAATGTACACTGTGGGACACTCAACATGATAACATGATAGAGAGAGAGAGTGAATTTGTTTTCATGTTTTTACAAGTAGATTACACTTGCGTAGGAACATGAAGTTGCGTTAAAGATCAACCCCGTGTCCTTTACCCTCTGCTTAGCATTCACTTTGGAATACTAATGCACTATTATGACCTTAAATTATCTCTGAACAAATGGTCTAAATTATCGTTTTGTTTATTCTAAATTCTAGTTATATTCCTTAACAGCAAGCGAGATCTCAACAACTTACTGACATGCATTTCCCGACTGTATTATTTTCCTGATTTCCAATAGAATATCGTTATTGCAAAATATTTATTTCCTTTAAAAATAGCATTATTTAATATTGAACATTATTTTATGAAATTATATATATATAAAAGCGAAAGCCCTGAATGAGTGACTCACTCACTCACTCACTCACTCACTTCCCACGAAGCTAGAGGGATGAAACTTGGCACAGATGTTCCTTATAAGATAATTAGGAAAAGTAAATATGTTTCGTTACGATGTTTTGTGATTAAGGGGTTAAAATCGGGGTACCTACCCTAATCAACAATATTGCTTTATAAACTCTTTTTAAGCGTTTAGAGGGTAATAATCCGATAAGTTTGGTCTAATAATGCCTTCTAAAAAATATAGCAATTATTTTTAACCCCGTAGATGCTTTTAAGGGGTGGGAAAAAAATGAATACAGACAATTAATCAAAATATGTAATTACGTTTAAATATACAACTCCAAGAGAAGGTAGAAGTCTTTAGTTTATATTTTGCTGAATTTTGTGGTGTTTGTGGTGTCTCTGTGAGTGAGAGGGCCCGGCCCGGGGTGATATGTGGTGGTGGGGAGTGGGAGGAAGGGAGGGGAGGACCTGTCCAGCCGCGCTCAGCTGATAACGCCCCAGGCAGTAGGCAAGGAAGGCCTGGCGAAGATAAAACTCCCCATGAGAAACGATACATGGTCACTTCCTTGCGGTGTTTCTTAGCGCTAATAGCCACGCCATTAAGCTTCAAACAAAAATTCATTTTCATCAAAAAAAAAAAATAACACAATATCCCGTGCGACGAACGGGTATTCAGCTAGTTTACAATAAAACAAGAGGTGCAGTACAATAAAAGGCTATACAATATAAGATCATAGGATGAAAATCTTAGCGCAAGCACAGAACAAGTAACTGTAATTTATACATTAAACAAACGGATTCTCCTACCAAACGGTTACACAGTAAAATATCTACAATAATAAATTATTTTCGATCATGCAATATAATGGGCGTGCGATGCTATGATGAACAAGAGAACGATTGTATTTTCAAACGAACATTCTGTGAAAATATGGCAGCCCTGGAAAGCTTTTTTTTGAATGAATTCATTCCAGTCGTTTGGTGTTCACTACTAAATATTATAAACAAAACATTTTTTTTCCATTAGTCATATTAATATTGTTATTCATGTGTTCGTCAAAAAGTGACGAACGCTTTGATACATTTTTAATAGACATACATTTGTTTTTGGTAAACATAATTCTCATTCAAAAAACACAAAAGGTTTTGTCACAAACACAGAAACGCTTCCAGGTATGACGCGTATTGTGAGAATCAATTTACCCCTTTGCCCCCGTAAAAAAAAAATTTTGTGGGTGAAAGGGGAGGAGGTTTTTCATCCCTTATCCACAAAAAATAAACCCCACCTCTACTTTCTAGCGTGGGCATGAAGTATTAACGTGCTGTAGAGAGCCACGTAGTTTAAAATCCTGAATTCTTTATGATCTCTTCCGGCCTGGACCCATATTAATGAACTGGAATGTGTGCACAGTTCCACCGCTAGGAGCGCTGATTCCTTCGACTAAACGAGAATAATCGAGGATTGAAAGCAAAGAAAGTGGTTTTAGATAACTTTTGAAAATTCTTTTAATAGATAATTGTTTTTTGGAAATATTTTGTAAGCTTTATAAAACAGACATAAAGAACCATTTAAAAATAGGATAGATATTTTCGAGTTCAAAATATGTAACCTTAGTGTAGCCCGTGAGGCTTACCTTAAATTATTACACTATTGTATAGTTCATAATATAGGATCATAGTGTAATACGTTAAGGTAAGACTGCGACGGGTAGTGATGTGGGGACGTTGCCATAGTGACGCGTTGTTTTTCATGAGGTGTCACCTATCAGAACCTTTTTTTAGGTTAAAATCTTGGTTCACGTGTTTAGTAAGCACAGGCCCGGGCTCTAGTTATATAAAGTTAGAACATTTAATTCACACTTTTATATAAACTGACAAGCTATTTATAGAGTTATATTTATATAAGAACAAATTATCCAAATGTAAGTACAATAAATGAAATTTTGTAAACTTTGTACCGAACTATTGACCACCTTTCGGCAGACACCGAAATTAGTACTTGCACAACAACTTAGCTTCTGCGCCCACGTGACGCCATCTATTTACTCGCACTCGTTTAGCCGCCATTATTTAACAAATATAGAGCGTTGTAGCCACTTGCCAGGTAGTAGCGGTAGCAGTTGGGTTTATACGCATGCGCGCACCAGTAAACAGTACCAACCTTGCGTTTATATGATTATAAAATATATTTATCCTTCAGATAGCGATTCGTCAGATAGATTCAGTTCATAATAAGCTTAAAATATTAAAGTGTCTGCTAACCTTTATCTGGTCGCTAACTTTAACCTCCCGATAGCAATATTTACCAGCAGTAAATGATCTTGTTTTTTTTAAGGTTACAGATATGCATGGTAAAAACATCAATAAAAATATTGTTCGATATGTTTGAAAATAAGAGTAAAAGAAATATAAAACCTAAAAATCGCTGCTTCCCCAAACTCTAGATATAAGTAAGATTGAATGTGTAGTAAATGTACCCACATTTGAATGAAGAAATAAAGGAAAACTATTTGGGGTAAAAACCACCCTCAGTGCACTTAATTGATATTCCAATCCTAATCTCCCCTTCATCGGCAAACTAGTCTATTGCGATAGTGACGCCTTAAACCATGCAACCACCGAATCGGGCTGAGATCTACTCAGTGCTTAATCATTGTAAACCACAACAGACCCAATCCACCCCTTCTCAATCAACCCCATCGCTCTCTTCGTTAAACGGATGGTCTGAAGCATCGGCTCTACTGAGGGTAGTTTTCCCTAAATTAACGGCCTTCATGAAAATGATGGTACACTTCTTCTAAATTCAACTTTACTCATCTCTATCACATTAATGTTATTAGTTCATGTACGTATAGCCCGGACGGGTAGTAAGGCGCTATGAAAACATCCATTAATTAGGTATCAATTTATGGTTACTGACATTGATATGCCCTACGTTTTATTAATCCGTCCGAGCTACCCTAACCCAACATTTTGTTGACGTTTTAACTCCCTTCTACTATGCGGGCTGTACTGCTTCCCCCTGTTAGTAGGCAACCAGTGTAAGTATCCTGTAAGCTGTGTGTTAGTTGCAATTACATCGCTTACTAAGCACACAAAGGAAGTTAGTTAAGTTGAACCCTTTCAGTAGTTGCGCCCAGTGCGATACTAGCCCGCTTCACTTCCGGAAGTCGAGTTGGGGGGAGGGGATCGTTAACACGCCGGAAGTAGAATCGTGGACAGACAAAGCACCAGATATGACGTCACTAATTACTTTTCAACTTTTATGAAGATAAACCTCGCCGCTGATTCTTTGTCTGACAAATCCAACGCACTCCGGACTATCAACTATTATTTCTAGAACATGGCAGGATAAGATAAAGGAATGTTCCCGCATATAAACTCGCTAAAGAAAAAACACAGTTGAGTCCTACATAATATATTTCAACTTACCGGAAATTTCAAAATAAAAATACTCGTTTGACTTAATTGAAAAACTAAAAAAAAAAATCATTACCCAAAAATATCATCACTAAATTCATGTATTTTGAAATTTCAAATCTCTACACAAACTTAACCATCCAATAAACTATCGACATTGTAACTATATATTAGCACCGCGTCTTACTACCCGTTCGGGCTATACGCTATCGACATTTTTAAATAATTCCTCAAAAACAACATTTTTTTTTTTGCAGAATGTATAAATAAAATCATCAAAACCCATAAAACATTTACCAACCAAAATTAATTGAAATTTAATGACAAAATAGATTCACCACAGGACGGTTTAACCATGGGATCACCAATATCTTGCATAGTATCTGAAAATTTCATTCTAATCATATAATCCTAACATTTCCAATCATCTACGCAACATTTTAGGCATCAAATCTTATTGCAGATACGTTAATGATATTCTAACTATCCACAATTAAGATACAACTCAAATGTTCCCTATTGAGTTGATAGGAAACATTTGAGTTGTATCTTAATTGTGGATAGTTAGAATATCAAATCAATACCAATATCAATATCATATCGCCCTAATGACCTCATTGTGTCGATGGACCTCTAAATACTATAAATATAATATCAATACAATTCACCCTAAACTAAATTTCACTGTTGAACATTAAATAAACAATAGTACTAATTACCACTAAAACCTCTCGAAATAAATAGAATACAAAATTTATAGAAAAACTACTCATACCAATGCAATAATCCCCAATAATCCCAAAACGCATAAAACATCCCCTTTTAGTATCTTTAATAACTTTAAGAAACAACTTGCAGCCACCAATGATTATTATCATTATCTGACCTACAAAATCCTACAACATAAGAAAACCAAGAGAAACAAGACTTCAGACATCTCCCTTTTAACAATAGTCCTACCCACCGGCTTCAGTGGCCAAATGGTTTAAGGCGTCACTATCGTGTTGGACTGGTCTGCTGATGATGGTGAGATTCTAACTATTTCAATAATCTTACCAGATGAGGACTAACTAGTCAAGCAACATCAGTTTAGAGGACTGGAGTTAGTCAACATACAATAATGAAGATTTTAATAACAGAAAAGTTCTATAGTAAGTTTCTTCAGCACAAAAGTCAGAGACAACTTTTCCTGTGTACCCACTTCGGTGGTCTAGGGCGCTACTTCTACAGTGGACTAGACTGCCGATGACGGGGAGATTAGGGTTCAAATCTTGTATGGGTGTGCTGAAGGTGGTTTTCCAAAACTGTTTCCCACTCTCGCTCCAGGCAAATGCGGGTACATTTCCTATAAATATAACCTTCCTCATCCCTAAAACCATTTGCGTTTTTGTACATAACGGATAGTAAGACGTGGAGTAAAAAAAACTTTTCCTGTGTTTTGGTCTATAAATACATTGGTAAGGATCCAGATTTAGATCATTTTATTAACAAATGTTTCTGTGGTAATTCCTTGCGTTAATTATTTTATTTTATTTCGTCAACGCTTGTAAATATACTTCTTATAAACTACATCACGTATAGGAATGATTAATTTTACGGTGGAAATTCTTGTTTAGAAAAGAAGAAAAATTAAACACTTTACAGAAATAATGTTGCAAAATTATATATCCCAAAGCTAAGAAGTGCTCAAAGCAATTACATAAATTACACTCTTAATTTTATTAACATATTTGCTAGAAATAAGAATTGAACCAGGGATCTTTGGATTAATGCAAAAATGAATGCTCTATCTAGGATTCGAGCCAATGTCCTTTTGTAATGTTCATCACAACATTCTAATTGTGTTTGTGAAAGGTCTATTATCTTTAACTAGCAAATTTATTTTAAAATTATTATTTAATTTTTTTTTAACCTTTGAAGTGTTTTTGTTTAGTGACAATTTTACGTAAAACATGTTTAGATGAAATGTCACTATCGTTCGAAGTGACTCATCGATTTATAAATGAAGAAAACTCTAAGTCCAAATAGTCACACAACTCTCCGTAATAACCAGTAGGTCACTAGGCCTCATGACGTCACTTGAAGCGATGTTGCCACATTTAACGTTCTGACCTATAACTAAAGAAGATCATGGTTGTACTAGTGACACACAATTGCTAGGGATTAGGAAAGTTGAAGTGAGTGTAAGTGTACCCGCATTTGTGTGAAGGAAGAGTGTAAAACAGTTTATAGTCCGGCAGCCAAGTGAGGTATTTTAGCTGAACCCCTGTTTGACGTCCTAAGTTGTAATCGCTAAGTACTACTCGCTATATTTTGGCTGAAAATTAGGGGCCCCAAGATAAGAACCGGGCCTCACCTATCTGCTGATTGACCTGTGTGAAGCGTCTGACTGAATGGGAAGAATGTTCCTGGCATATGTGTTTTACAGTCTCCGTGGTTTGAAGGGAACCCCAAGGACTTTCACTAAACTGTTATTTGTGTTCGACAAACATAAAATAAATGACAATTAAATCCAAACCTACAGTGATACACCCAGATCTTCCATCTTCTATCAGATCAGTTCAGCACAGTGAGGACTTATCTGTACCACAGCCTCCAATAAATGTAATATTGTAGAAGACGAAGACTCAGAAAACTATGCAGCTAGCCTATTTCAACATGAGGAGCAACATTACTATAATTTTGAAGCAAGTACCTCTTATTTGGAGCCAAATAATTATGTTAACTCAAGGTTATTTAAACGACCATAGTCGGAATTTGAAAGTGTCCAAATAATTAGGTTGAATTTTTGGGGTCTAGACCGAAGGATAAGAATCTACTTTGATGAGACAATAAAGTGTGAGTTTTCCGTAACTGCCAAGATGAGTTTAACAATATTTATTACAAAAGAAATGATTTAGTTTATTGTAACAGCATTTGCTCTGTTCTGGGTCTTCTTTGTACCCTAATAACTCTTTGTAGAGCCCTGAACACACACCAAGTCCAGTCTTGTACCCTGATAACTCTCTGTAGAGCCCTGAACACCCCAAGTCCAGCCTCCCTGAGTTAATCCTCATCGTCCCAGATCCCAGTCGGACGTGTCAGTCTCACGAGACATTCTCCGAGTGTTGATCAAGGATTTGCATATTTTAATGACTTCGTAGATGAGTTTCCTCTAAGGGAATGTAGCGCGTGTGTGAATGTTAGCTGACGCTAGCATGTGTGTGTCAGTCGATACCTGATAATATCCCATATGTAGACTCGTGAAAGCAACAGGTTCCTCCCCTGAAGGTGTTGACGTGTGTAGATACAAGATAATCCACTCCGACAACAACCAGTAACCCTCTCACCTCCTCGGTGGCTCAAGGCTCATTTTCCATTAACGTGACCGGTAGAGGTTGACTCAGAGTCAGTTCGCGACTGTTGGATTGCCAAATGTCGTGGGGGCAAAGGGGTGCATGGGTACACTACACCCAATAAAGCTCTGTTTGATTGGTATAACATGTCATTTATACATCACACTTTAAGATAAAACTACTATCCTTGGTTTAAAGATGAAATATTTTGTATAAATTATGTTAGTTTTGTACCAAATCGTGTTGGATTGTATAAGAACACTTTATTTTCATTATGAGAAACTACCTAAAGTTACAATATAAACACTCCGAGTATTCTGAAAATTTAAAATTGACGCCTGGACACGGGAATCGAACCCGGGACCTTTGGCTTAGTACGCCAATGCTCTAACCACTGAGCTATGCAGGAATAGTCCCGTGCTGAGGGTCATTCTTCACTCATATTTTAAGGCAGAGTCTGTGATGGACGTGCGGAAATCGTCGGCTACAAGTATGTGATTATATTAATATCACGAGCTATCAGATAACGCAGACACCATTGATTCAGTAGTTGGCTTTATACTGCTAATATTACAATCATACACATACATACATACATACATACATACATACATACATACATACATACATACATAAATACATACATACATAAATACATACAT